>PVJC01006855.1:0-53411 GCA_004026665.1 Murina feae | reverse complement strand
CCCTGATGCTCTGGCCTCCGCCCTTCTCACTGTGGATATGGGTTTTGCCTGCACATTTGACAGGGTCCCTCTTTCCCTACAGCTGAGAGTGCCACGTACTGTCTCGTGAAGAACGCGGTGAAGATGTTTAAGGACATTGGGGTAAGTGCCTGCCCCTGTGGTAGCAAAGCATGCGTGGACCTCTGTCCTCTCTTCCCCTTTAGACCTGGTCTGTTTGAGCCCCCTTTGGGTTGGGTTGACCCGAGTGGAGCCATTTCTGCTGGATTATCCCCGAAGGCCTTTCTGGGGACTGGTGGGGCATGTTGAAGGTGAGGCCCGCCAGTGCAGATTTCTTTGAAAGTTCCAGAGTTTTGCTGGTTTTCACCTTCATTCCAAACCTGTTTGCATAGAATGTGTTTCCAGATGCTCTGGCTGCTGGGCAGGGGTGTTGATGGTGCCCCATGGTGCTGACTGATTTCGCTGTATTTTACTCTAAGTATTGCTAGAAGAATCCTCAGCTGTGCTTTATGTTCTCATAGCATGTGGCGCCGGGTTCCACGCAGGTCCCAGGGGGCTTTGTCAGGGACTGTCCATGACTTTATTCCACCATAAATGTTAGAGGCTAGTGCACTGGCTGCCCTCCCCGAATCCAGCCCCACACCCGCACCCACAACCCCCGCCCCGCTCACAGACACGGGCAGAGCTTGTGCTTAAAGGCAGGAGGCAGTTGCCTATGTCTTACTGCTTCTGGGGTCTCAGACACGAGTCAGGGTTGGTGACGGAAATGTCCTTTTTTTATTTTATTTGCATTTAATTGAAACTTTCTCTCTAGGTTTTCAAAGAGACCAAACAAAAGAGAGTGTCTATTTTGGAACTCAGCAGCACTTTCCTACCTCAGTGCAACCGGCAGAAACTCCTGGAATATCTCCTGAGCTTTGTGGTGCTGTAATAACAAGTGGCTGGCAGGTGAAGGGCGTGCACGAGCCTCCGGCGGGCTCAGCCCTTTATGGCTCCAGGTGGGAGGTGCGTCCTGTGGCCAGGCCTGCCCTGCCCAGACGTGGCCTCCTGGAAAGCAAGTGCCTTCTCTTCTCCGTGGGCCTGTGACCCCCTTGACTGAGGCGCACAGTGGCCCGCAGATAACGCTCTGGGGGCCCCCAGCCTCCGCTTGCAGTTCCTAATCAGTAGATTACAGAAGGAAATCTCAGAAAAGATTTTGGAGTTTATTAAAGATTTACATTTTACGTATAACTGTTAAGGACTAATTACTGTGAAGGACGAAAAAATGTAGTTGTACTAGAATTCTAGAACTGAATCTTGTGTGATACTTAATGCTGTCGGGGAATTCATTGGTATATTTTCTGATTAACTTTTAATCTTCCTTTAAAAATAATTGTCAACCCAAAGTGCTTTACAAAAGATGGGGGGGTGTACATCACACCCAGGTATCCCTGTGCTGGTCAGATTTAGGGCGTGTTTTCAGAGCTACATGAAAACGCAATGTTAGATTAGGTCAGAGATGGAGCTAACATGATCTCAAATCTGACACCAGGAAGTACCTCTGGCTGGCAAAATTCAAGGTGAACTTGGCCAGAAAACTGACTTTGACAATTTTTGCGCAGATCAAAAACGTACCACTGCGTTTAAACGACCAGCAAGTATTTAGGAATGACTTCCATTTCATAGCTGTGTCCTCCCCCTCTCCTGCCCCCAGCCCTCCCCGTCCCCCTCAGGCGGTCCCTCCTCTCACAGGTACAGCTGTCTCTTGGAGAGCCTCCTATCATGTAGCAGCTGCGCCTGTGTGGTTGGCTCAGCCTGGGAGACTTGTTGGCAGAAAGGGCTCTGGCTGAGGCTGCCGGCGCAGGGCTCCCCGTGCTGCGCACAGCGTGTGCACAAGCCTGGGCGGGGTCTGGTCCCCACCCAGGGAGGGCAGTGTGCCACCCGTGCAGCCTTTGTGGTGGCCTGATGCCTGGAGCGTGGTTGGAGACATTTATGGGTCTTTGGCTGTGAGGCAAAATCAAGGTTCTTTAAAAATGTAACAGGTTGTATGCCTCAACCCTGATGCCACGTAGCGGCAAATCATGAAAACTTGTCTGCTCATAATAGAGGTGCCTTTTTGTGAGCGGGGAGCATAAGTGTTCATTAATGTTGGTAATTTCCGGTGATTTCTAAAAGATGTGTTATTAAAACATTTTCTCACAGCTCATTGTTCCTCCTCTCCAAGGTATTACGGGATGAGGAACTCTACTAATGAATATTGCATATCATCTTTGAATTTAATATAGAAGTGCTGAGAATGAAGTTTGTGCTTTCATAAGCTTGGATTTTAAACACTAATCGTATCTCATGAATATTCTGTGTTTGGGAGAGGGAAGGGAACTGACTAATACTTCACTTTGAATGAAATATCTCGTTTGGAACTCAATAGCGATAAGGTTGTGCTGCTGCGGCCCCCACTCTCCATTTCGAACATACTTTCTTGGTAGGAACTCGTGTACCGTTCAGCTACCGTCAGTGTTGTTGGCTCCAGGTGGAGTGTGGGCTTCACCTTGTGGCTTCCGTTTTGCTAACGGGGCGTTCTGTGCCTGGGGGAGCACATGGGGAGGCTTAGTTACGCCCTTGGGTGCTCCCTATGTAGGCCAGCAAACGTGTGGCTGGACTCTTGCATCCATCCCCTACGTTAGCGATCAAGGTTACTCTGTCCCTTGCTGCTTTCTCCGCAATGTCACGGTTGGCAGACTTCCTAGTGGCTGACGCTGCTGCCTTGCCTGTGATTCTGCTAGAGCCGCTCCTGGGCCAGCCTGAGCCGGGACCACGGCTTCGGCCTCTGTGGTTCTGTTTCCCTCTCGGTTGGTTCATTTTCTAGGAATCTGATCCGATGCTTTGGGGAATGCAGTGTATGGTTCACTAGGTCCCTCGCTACTCAGCTCATGGGGAGAATAAATGTGCATGCTCTTTTGTAAGTAACTGGTGCTTCAAACCCTTTTTAAGGAAGAAAAATCTCAACCAAAGCTACGCTCACCCAGGCAAGCTCACCCTTGCGTTTAGCACAGCCCATTCTTCAGGGCCTCGTTGCGAGGATACCCACATCCTCACAGAAAGGTTTTCGGTTCTGCTTAGATTTATTCTCATTGTTTCCCGGAAGCAGATGGCACCCATGTACGATTAAACAAACTAGGTGCTTGTAAATAATTTATTACAGTTTACTCCGCATTTCTCTGAACCTGAAATGCATGCCCTCCAGGGAAAGGCTGTGAGTCAAATTACAAAGCAAACAAAACCAAACCCAATAATAAACAATATGAAACTGCACTCGTCCAAAATGAGACTGTCCCAAGTCATTCAGAAGAAGGGACTTTTTGATCTCTTACATTTTAAGAAAAAGGGAAAGAACCAGAGTGGAATGTGTGGGGCTAGCAACAGAAATACCATGAGCCTCCCTTGTGAGGTCGAGCCGAGGGAATACCTGGGAAAGGCTGGGGATGCAGGCTCAGCTGTGGAATTCCCGTCGTTCTCCAGGGAGGGGGGTGCTCTGGGATGTCTGGGTGTTCTGCAGAAGTGTCCCTGGGAAAGCAAGTTTGGCTGTGGGCCCTCTTTCCTGGGATCTCCCTGTGCACTCAGCGCAGTGAAGGTGCAGGGTCTGCGAGGATGCAGCCTTTTTAACCAGCATTTCCAAACTCAAGACCCTAGGACCCTTTCCCCTTCAGGACATCTGTGAACCACTTACTGGTTCCCCCGGAAAACATTTTGGGAAACACTAGGATAGGCAGTTCTTTAATGGGATACGACAGTAAGTGACAGCACACTGAGGCATGAACTGTGTCAGGTGTTACATTTAGTGGCTATTTCCTCCCCTGTTGGCAATCGGCACAGAACACTAAGACAGGTGGTTTAGGCCCTGTCCTTCGTTGGGATGATCAGCCGTCAGTGGTCCTGGGTTTCTCACTGAAAGTAGCGAAATTAACACAGAGATTAACTGGGGTAAGATTTTCATTCAGATTTAGAAAAAAAAAATTTGCACAATTGAATGTAGATTTTTATTCACAGAGTTCTAGTGTTTAGAAGTGACAGGACCTATGACTGAAGTTTATAAAACTTAATTTGGGTGTAAACCTGCTTTTTTAAAAACTCTTTTTAGGAACTGGAGACTCGGCATCTGGCATTTTAGTTCAATACGCACTAATGATTGCATTTGAGAGAGACTTTTGACTTTCTTTCTAAACACCTAAAGCTCAGAAATGCCGAGGGAAGGTATTAAACTATGTGCCTGTTGTATAAAGAAACATTGAATTGTAAAAGGAATTACTCTCACTGTGAAATAACACTGTGTGATTTTGTGAGCAACACTTATTTGGAAACATTAATTGATTTTTATGCCTGTTAGTAATGTATTGTAAGAAGCACAGAATTGTAGTTTTGTTTTAATAAACCAAATATATATATATATATATATATTCTTGATGTCTTGCATTTGTAGTTAAAAGTCCCCTACATGTAATTCATTATACAAACAATCGTTCTTGTTTGACTTCACACAGAACTTTATTAAAATGCTTTAGAAGAAACTCTCTTACTCTTTCATAAATTTACGAGCCTTCAGTGAGTGGTTTATTATTACTCAGAGCTCTGAAACAGTGATCCAACCAGGGAGGTAGGTATATAGCTACGTTTCAGCTATTGTCCCCTTAGAAAATAAATGTTCATGTCAAAGTACATTCTTTGGGTATCTGTAAAAACTCTACACTCAGTACTTCTGTCATCTAACCTAATAAAAGAGTAATATGCAAATAACCCCCACTCCGTTACACCCACAAGCCACACCCACCAACCAATCAGGAGCAGTTATGCAAATTAACTAATGATGGTGGCCACAGAGCTGGATTGCCCCTGGTAATGGAGAAAGCCAGGGCCTGAGCTCTACTCAAAGCTATAAGGTTTCAATTATAGAAGATAAAACCCAGATACCTGCTGAGCTGGGACCTTGGGTTGCCAGGAGCAACCCAGGCTTCAAGTAGGGGACCAAGGCAACAAAGTTTCAATTATAGAAATTAAGTAAATCCCAGATACCTGCTTCCAGCCAGGCACCCCAGTAGGAACCCAAACCTTGAAAGGGCTGTGGGTAGCCTGAAACGGCCCTCAGCCCCTCACCCAGGCTGGCCACACCCCCATGGGGTGAGGGTCCGCACTGGGGTGCTTAGCAAGCCTGCAAACAGCCATCAGCCCCTAATCCAGGCTGGCTAGGCATGCCAGCAGGTGGACGTCCCCCGAGGGGTCCCAGACTGTGAGAGGGCACAGGCTGGGCTGAGGTACCCGCCCCCCCCCCCAGAGGGCACAGGCTGGGCTGAGGTACCCGCCCCCCCCCCCACCACCGCAAGTGCACAAATTTTTGTGCACTGGGCCTCTAGTAGTTTTATAAAGTTAATGAAAATATGTACTGAAGTGTTCGGTTTTTCCTACTAATAATAATTACTCAAAAATATTAGTTTAAGTAAGACAAGCATATTATTAAAGCACAGTTTTCTGTGGATCCTCATAAAGCACTCAGATTCAGCCTTCTCTCAAGTGAACTCCCCCTGGCAGGGGTGGTCAACACATGCCCAGAGATGCTGCCCGTGACCTTTGGGTGCCTGGCAACCTAACACCAAAGACCACTGCGTCAGTCTCTGCCAGCCTCTCTCCCTGAACTTTGGACTTGAACCCCTTTGATTTCCTCTGGGATGTCATTGCCATGACTATGTCTTCACCCTTTGGCCCACTCACTCATTTATTTATTTATTTTATTTTTTTTTGCTTTAGCAGCTCTTGCTGTTCCCAAACATGACCTTCCCTTATACCAAAATTCTAACTTTTATGACCAGTTGTACTCTATTATTGTTTTTAATCCTCACTTGAGGATATTTTTCCATTGATTTTTAGAGAGAGTGGAAAGGAAAGGGAAAAACAAATATTGATGTGAGAGAAAACATGGATTGGTTGCTTCCTGCATGCGCTCCAACTACTGGGAAACCAAGCCTGGAGGAACCTGCAACCAAGGTCCCTGAACTGACTAGAATTGAACTTGGGACCTTTAGGTCTGCAGGCCGGCGCTCTACCCACTGAACCAAACCGACTAGGGCCACTCTTTTTAAGTAGATACTAATTTTGAAGCCTTGTCTAACGTTTAGTCCTATACTCACTGATTTAGTCCTTCCTCTTCCTAACACCTTGCAGTCTGTCTTGTACTCGTGTGCCTAGTAAAATTCCAATATTTCTTCTTGACAAAAGGGTGTTTTCTTACCCGTTGTCTCAACAGCTGTGACATCCAGACCACTTTCTTTCTTCTCCAACTCTTCCTCGCCTCCTCTCCTCTACAAGACAGTTCTGGTGGTGGTACCGCATTCTTTTTTTAAGTTAAGTTTTGTCTAAAATTTGTATTTTTTTAACATGAAAACCCCCAATGTTTACATATCGGTAGAACAAACTGTGGATCATGTAAACTGCTTCTCCGAGCCATTTCTGTCTTTGCTGCTAGTTCATGCCTCTGGCCCAGGAGAAAGGTCAAGGAGAGGATCTGCTCACGGTGGCCCTCCCAGGGGCAATCCACTGGTGGGGGAAGGCTGGGGTGAAGTCTTTACGGAGGCCCCTGGGCAATGTTTAACCACCAATGGGCATGCGAATCAGCCTTTGGTGCCCAGCTCAATGCCTTGCCCATGTCAAGGAAAGCCTATTTCAAAACAAGCCAGTATTGCCACTGTCCGTGGGCTTGGTACTAGTGTAAAAGCTGCTTATGTCTCCAAGTGATTAGAATAAATGAGTGAGCAAAATCAGCTTCTGGCCTTCTGGGAAAATGCCTTGCCCTTCATATTGAGGTTAATTGAAAATTAGAAGAAGAACCTGCCCTCAACACCTGCTGAGAGCCCTCGCCTTACAAAACTGAGGTACAGAACTCCGTAGGCATGAGGTGGGTGCATAAAGCAAGAGCCGACACAGGTACCTTCTCTTGCCTCTTTCTGGGATCTTTATGGGTGGGCTGATCCTACACCTAGGTCCTCGTCTGCCTGCTGCAATGGTCCCTTTGCTCTCAAAGGGGGATAGGTTTGGATAATAGATATGTACACAAACACACATACATGCATATATACACATACACCCGCGTGTTTATCACCTGAGAACTTGAACCATCTTCACATTTACCTGTAAGGAACTGTTCATAAACATGTAACTGCTGCTTCTGGACCCATCTTGGCTCATATTGGGAGACAGCAGAGAAACAGCCCAGATGTTCCCCCGTAATGTCTACCCTTCACAGACCCCCACAATATGCACCTCCTCTAGTGCCTTGGGAAGATTTGAGGCCACATTCACACACTTCATCATTTCTCCGTGGTTGCGATGGTGAGCAAAACACTCCCACTTGTAGTTGTGTGACTCTAGGTGTGCATGGGGGTTGGGGAGAGAGCTACCTGTCTCCTTGTAAGAAGGTACAACAGTCATCATGAGCATCTCGAGGAGGGATTGACTGGTCTCCAGGTGGACCTCAAGCATGATTGACAGACCAGCAACATCAGCCATATCTGTTGGAAAAGCAGATACTCTGGGCCCCAGCCCAGTGCCCAGCAATCTGCCTTAGAAAGCCCCCAATGATTCTAATACACACCAAGTTTGAGAACCCCTGCTCTAGACACATTTCCTTGGCAAAAATGGGAGGCTCACAGCTCTGCACTGAGTGTTCAGGAAGTGGAAACAAGGGGGGAGGAGGGGTGATAAAGCTTTTTTTCCAAACTAGCTTCTTCTCAGAGAAAAATTAAAGCCATCAAGTTTACTTGACTGAATTGAGCTTTAAGACAACAGTGCTTGGACCCCTCAATGAATGTCCAGATGCTCCTACACTGGGACTCGGTGGCCTTGGACCTGGTCATTGCTTAGCCATCTCTCCAGCTGACAGCACAGCTTCCTGAATGTGTGACTTGTCATCTGGGTGCTTCCCAGCCCTCAGTCTATGAAAAGAAAGTCCAGTTCAGGTTTTCTGTGTGTGAGTTTATATAGCCTTTCCAATCAGTTTTTGTTATTTTATTTATTTCTGACGATAAGAAATCTTTCTTATACATCTTTATTTTCCAAGCACAATGTCTTCCATATGGCAGAAATAAAATAAATGCTAATTGGGTGGTTACTGATGTTAATGCCTAATTGTCTACCCAGCAATGTTATTTATGTAATTTTAAAACAGAAATTTCTTCTATGCCAACACCATCAAACATTCCTAGAATAGATTATTTTCCATGTCTACCATAATATATAGTAAAAGAAAAATAGCACATGCTTCACGCTCCATACTCAGACCATAAACCAAGCACTAACTTACCATATATATGAAAAGAGGCACAATGCTCTGCAATGCTCCCATATACTGTCCAAGAGCTACGTTAAACCTTTCAATATAGAGATCTGGAGGGCTGGCCTGTGAGAAAGAACAGAAATGTGACCAGTTTTTGTTATTTTAAATAAAAGGAGTATAACAGGAGGAGCATGGAGTTCGGGGAGCAGTAGACCTCGGGTTGAATCCGACCCCTTGGGCATGTGCAGGAAGAAGACCCTGAGCTAGTGACCCCACCTCAGTGAGCACAGTTGTCCGCTGTGTTGCGTGGCGCTGGCCTCACGGTGGATTACTGAAGGAGAAGTCAGGCGGATTGAAAGCATTTGGCATGTGTGAAAGGGTTGCAACCGTGTGGTGTTTGGTTTTCACTATTTCCTATTTAGGACAAATTTTCGCCCTGAAAGTAAAATTAGGAGTCCCCGAGTATCCAGCCCTCGAGTTTACAGAAGAGAAAATCCCCTGCTCACATAGTCCGTCTCGGACAGGAGCGTCAATGTTTGACTTTCAGTCCCATGACCACCAACCAAATGGAATGTGAACCAATAAACAGAACGTTTAGCTCCCGTCCAGTGAAGTAGAGATCATCCATGTGTCGGTGTGGAACATGGAAAATTACCTCACGTTGTGCATCTGGAAGGGAGTTAATTGGCTCCAGTAAAACAACATGTTAGATGTGCTCCCACCTAGGAGCTGTTTGTTAGTAGTGAGTTAGGCGCTGTGCTGAGCATCCTGGGGCAAGTGCTCTTAGCTCCATCTTAACAAGGATGGAACGGAGGCTCAGGGTGACGTGGCTGGCTGGCTGAAGACGTCTGCTAAGGCAGAGTCCAGACTTGCTCTAGGCCATGCTGACACAGTGCTTCCTGGGTCTTTCCAAGCTCTGGGTCAATTGACAGAGGCCTGGTGGGGGGGAGAGAGGGGCACGGCAGAGTGTAGTATGTCTTGTCAGGACAGGGTGGGGTGGTGGTGGTTGGGGATCGTGGAAGGATTCTTTCCCTTCATTCTACCCAACTTCTTCTTCAACGATCCATTGTGAGATAGTTCTCATAGAATACAGAGGACAACCATGCTCAGCGAGGTGACATGGAGCTTGCAGAAGCCCTCTGAGACTGTGCCGTTGAGGTTGAAGATGGCTAGAATTTGCTACCACCTGTTGCATGTTTGTTAAAACCAAACACAGCAGCGAATAGCACACGTGCTGGAGGGAGTCCATCGGGAGGACAAGACCTCTTTTTGACTAGAGATCAGGATCCTGTAAAGGGGGGCTCTCCTTCCCCATCCCTTGGAATGCATGCCCCGCCCACTAGTCCTGCACTAGTAGCAGCTGTTTCAAGGACACCGGGCCTTGAGACAGGAAGGTGGTGTTGAGACCATCTGGACTGTCCAGGTGACCAAAGAGCCAAGTGAAGGCCTCTACCTAGACTTTTGTGATTCTGCCAAGAGGGTGCTTGTCTCCTGGCTGCCCAAGTCAAGCCTGGTACGTAAGACCTTTGCTTAGTAAGACTGCCACCTGCCCACCTGGAGTGGTGGCTTCTTCTTTCCTTCTCTCCTTACTCTGTAGGTGAGGGCCAGTTTCAGATCCAACCATAAGATAATATTTTTATTATTCTGTGTGCCAGCCCCATGCTGACCACTTGGTCCTAAAGCTGCTGGGGCCTGGGGGCTAGCCTTTAGACTTGATCTTCAATATCGTGTTTTACAAATGCTCCGTGGGGGCCCCTCAGCATCCCTGGTGGATCCGGGACTGGAAGAGAGAACAGAACACATTGAAACGGAGTCTGCAGATGGAATTACTTTGAAAGGTGCTCTGAGCGCAGGGCAGGCTTCGGTTGGGCTTGCTCTGAATTCTTCTACTGTGTTCAATAGGCTGGGAAAGCCGCTGTGTCTTGTGGGAAAACAAGGGAGACACCACCCTGTGCACCTAGGCTGCAGCCCTGGCCTCTGTGACAGGTCAGGGGGTATAGTCTTCTCTCCAACGAGATCAATGTATCACTTCTAAATCTGAAATCCTGTGACCGGAATGGTATTAGCAGGGCCACGGTCACCACATTTGTGGTGGGATAGGGATAGGGGTGGAAGGAGAAAGGAGGAGGGCGGGTGGGAATAGGTGATGCCCTGGGCCAGAGGTCCTCAGACTTTTTAAACAGGGGGCCAGTTCACTGTCCCTCAGACCGTTGGAGGGCCGGACTATAGTGAAAAAAAAAAACCACTGTGAACAAATTCCTATGCACACTGCAGGTATCTTATGTTGAAGTAAAAAAACAAGGCGGCAAAAACACCTGCATGTGGCCCGCGGTCTGTAGTTTGAGGACGCCTGCCCTAGGCAGTGGGGCTGCCTGGTTACCCCCTTTATTTAAAGCCTGCCTCCCTGGACCCACGCAGGCGTGCAATCTGGAAAGTGGCTGCAGCTGCCGTGGGAGGGGCCGCCCTGCGGACGTGGAGGTGCTGGGTGAACGGATCCGTGGCTGGGGCTTCGGGAAGCCGAAAAGAAGGCTGTGCCCCAGAAGTCAAGGGTGAGTCCATTTCCAGGACTTTCTTAGGGTACAGCGCCCCAAACTGCCACCGGACCAGAGTGCCACCGGACCAGGTAGGGTCCCGCGCAGGCGTCGGGGCCTTTCGGGGGGGTAACAGTGTTTGCGAGGTGCCTGCAGCCCAGGTGGTTTCTGCTTGTGATTCAGCCTAGAGTCCGGCGGAGGCTGCCTGTTCAGATCCCGGCTCTGCACTCGCCAGCCAAGCGGCCTTGTCCCCGTTTCTGGATTAGCTGCCCCACATAATAGGGACACAATGACGTCATGAGCCTTCAGGACACACTGCGCCCCAAGCCTGGCACACAGTAGATGCTTTGTCAATGTCTGCTCTGGTAGGAGCCTGTCTTTTCCGGAAACTCAGAAAGTTTCCGCAGCGCCCTCTGCTCTTTCTGCCTCCCCCGACCACTGGCTCCTCGGCCAGGGTTTCTGAATTCTCTGTGCGAACCACCGAGGGGGCGGGGGCAGCTGTTCAGGCGGCTGCTTTGTGCTTCCCCGGCCCCTTCAGCCTTCAGAAGTTTCAGAGGCGCATTTGCGTGAACCTGGGTGCAGGGTGCAGGGTGCAGGGTGTGGCCACGCCGCGCCTTCCAGCTCTGTCCACGAGGTGGCGCTAAAACTCCACCAAGGGCTTCTGGCCCAGACCAGGGGACTAAAGTGTGCTTCCCAGGAGGGCCTTGGGGTGCTCCTTAGCAGTGGGGGTTCTCGCGGACAAATGAGACCTCCGGATGGACCCTCCACGTGGAGGGAAGGTAATGGAAGAGAGAAGCAGGGGGAAAGCTGAGAACTAAGGGTCAGCCGTGGGGCCAGGTCTCCTGTCTTCATCTCCATCTCCCTGGGATGCCTGGGTGAGCTCCTCTCGGGTCTCCCTACCCACCTCTGCCTTACAGTCCATCTTCCACGAGTCTTCCTGCCCCCCCGCCCCCCGTTAGTGTCCCCCTGAGGCCTCCATGATGCCCTGTCCTTTCTTTGCAGTCGCTGTCCATCCCCGTCAAACCCAACTCCTCTGTGCCTTTGCTGCTGCAGTTCATCACCACCTTTGTTTGGCCTTGAGTCACCTGGAGGTGACTGTTGCTTCTGCTGAGCTCTCATTTCATGAACTTTTTTATTCATTCATTGTAGTATTCATTGAGCGCCGACGGTATGCAGCAAGGGGCTGGAGGTACTGCAATGAATAGTACCGACCCTTGCCTCTCAGGCAGCTCCCATTTTAGGTGGTGGGACGAGTCCGAGAAGCAGACAGGAGTGCACACCGAGTGCTGACTGTGATGGGGCAGTGGCTGGGCCTCGTGGAGGGCGGGGGGTGGGGGCTGTAGGGTGTGACTGTGGGGGTGTGGGCTGGGGCAGTCTTCCCCCAGCAAGCTGAAGGCTGAGAAAGAGCCAGCTTTGGGGAGGGGCCAGGGAGTATGGGTCCTTCCTGGGGAGCGGGGGAAGGGGGGGCAGGGAGCGTCTCTCCCCCTACTGGATGGTAGAGGAGCTGGCGGGAGACTGGGGCCCAGCAGCCAAGCCAAGAGGGCACAAAGCACAGGCAGGGAAGTCAGGGAAGGGACACCGTGGAGGCACGGGCATTTTGGAGGGTGTGCACAGTGGCCTGGCGGGGAGGGGAAGCAGTGCAGAGCGGTGGCGCCTGGGACAGGGTGGGGAGGTGGGTGGATTGGCTATGTTCTGGAGATGGACGGCCAGGTGTTCCTTATCACAAAGGGATGGGGTCCAGAGTCACATTGAGTACCAACTCCAGTGGCAAAGTGTGGGCACGGGAGGGGGGGTGTGTGGACCATTGATTTCACATTTGATTGATGGGCTCAGAGCTCCTGGAGGGCAGGGACTGTGCTTGATTGACCAAAGCGTCACTACAAAGAATTTTCTGGTGACTCCCTGTGGCAAACACACATAAAGCTTTGATACTGTTGGAAATATAGGTACCAATGGGCGAAGCAGGCCCCTTGCTGCATGCCACGGGCTGTCTTAGGAGCACAAAGGGATGGGGCAACGGTGGCAGAGGGTGGCTGACGGGGCCAGGGCGGGCCGTGGCTTCCTCCTTTGCTCTGTGCCCAGGACTCTAAGCCGAGTGGCCCCCACTGCTATTGCTGAGGCAGAGAGAACAGATCCCTCTCCTCCCCTTCGGGTCCCTCTGCCTACGTCTCCTTTGGTGCCAAGAGTTTCAGGAGTCCTATAGTTGGGTGTGCCCTGCAGAAGGAGAGGATGGGCACCCCCCCCCCACACACACACACACATGCCACCCAGAAGCCTCCTGAAAGCCTCAGTCATCTGTCATGTTGGCACTTCTCTCCTAACCAAGCTTTGCCAGCTGGGGGCTGACTCCCTCCTGACAAGGACACTGAGTCTTATTTACAGTGTGACACCTGTGCCTTAGTGAAGCCGAAATCCACGGAGCAAGCTGGGAAGGGCCTGGGGAGAAGTGTAACTCTGGGCTGGATGTGTGGGGAGCTGGGGAGACGCTGAGGAGGGGCAAGGGGTGGGATGCTGGGGCTGGAAGGCAGTGTCCTGTGTTTCATAGCTTTGTTCTGCAGGGCGTGTGGGAGGGGGTGCCTCTCTGGAACTAATGCTCCCTCTGGGTACAGGGAAGCAGGTCCTAGAGCTGGAGGCTCCAGGTGGAGCCCAGGGTGCAGGGCCCTTCCATCCACTAGAGGGCGCCTGCACTCTCGGTGCGCCTGGAGGGTGGGTGACAGCTTTCATATTGCTGATAGCAGGAGACCTTTGGGGTGTCTCAGAACCTCAGAAATACTGTAGTGCCTGGAACTGGTGCCCCACACCCTCGGCACCCCCTCCTCCCCTGTGCTGCTCAGATGTGGCTGCTGTTTCCTCCAGCATCTCACAGAGCAGCTCTAACCCCACCATGGCTGGCGTGACCTGGGGACTGCAGACTCCTAGCCAGAGCCCTGGGACCTTGGCCTGCTGTGATGAACATCAGAGGGGCTCCCCGAGCTGCCCCAGTGTGTGCAGTCAGGTCTGCTTGCCCAGGAGCCTGCGGGTGCCTCTGGCCTCCTCCCTGGATGGTGTTTCCTGGGAAAGAAAAGCTGTCTTTGGCATACTTATCAGGTCCTTTTGTCTGCCCTTCAGGCCTAGCTGGGCCCTGCACTCATGGGAGCTCATCACATTCACTGGGCCTGCGTGACTGCTGGGTGTCAGCTCCTGGCCAGCTGCTGGGTCGGGTGCTGGTGGTGCCCAGGGAGACAGGGAATGGGTGAGGAGGCGGGTCACCCGGGGCTCAGCTGATCCTGCAGGATGGGCTCAAGCATCCGGGGTACTGAGTGAGCAGCAGGAAGAAGGGGAAGGTTCCCACCTCCCCCAGGTCTCTCCTCTTAGAAAAACAGTAAAATCCAAGTTTAGAACCCTCCGTGCTCTCTGCCAGGTTTGCGTTTGAATCTCTGGATCTGGCCCAGCTTTTACTTAATGGAAAATAAGGGTGTCGGTTCTATTTTATTTTAAAGTGGAACCTTTCAAATCTTCCTAGCTTTCCCACAGCCATAGCCGATGCTGGTGGGTCACGCTGTCCTTCTGCAGCCTCTGCATCCTCTCGTTGCCCTTTGATTCTTTCTTTCTGGGGCCCTGGGACGATGGGGTGGAGGCAGCAGAGCAGCGTGGGCACAGGGGAGGCCCAGGACTTCCCTCACCTTCCTGATGTCTCATGAGACTGCCCACCCCTTCAGGTGAGGCCTAAAATCCTGGCTGTGTGCTGGGCACAGAGATGGTGCCTGACAAAGGTTGACGGAGGCGTGGACAGGCAGGGGTGGTGTGAGTACCTGCAGGTTAGATGATTCTTTTTGGAACTTACCCCACATGCCACATCCTCATAGTCTCCCTCACAGACATGTAGCATCTCAGAGCTGGGTGGACCTGGAGCCCATCCCCACCCACCTGCTCAGGGCGTGTGGGGACGAACCTGACAGTCGTCCTCGTGCGATATCTCTCCTCCTCCTGCAATCCACCTTCGGGGCCCGGGGCCCTTCTCCCTGCACATCTGAATGCCCCTCCGCTCTCCATCACCTTGGCTACCTTCTCAGTCTAAAACAGAAAAGGAGCAGATGATGCTAGAGGGATTCTGAGAGCAACACGGGCCTTGGGCAGGACCTGCATAGTGATGATGTCAACGTCCAGGTGCTTTCCCCCTGCCTCCCCTCACCAAACCTCAGCATTGCACTGGCCTTCCAGAACCTTCTGTGCAACTTCAGGGGAAAAGGAGGGTGGGCCTGAATTACCTGATATTCATCCACCATTCTAATTAGGCAAAAAAAAAAAGGTATTTGCACACCCCTGGCTGCTGCAAATTTGAGGTTGGACTTAAAAATGGGAACAAAATGGTCCTAGATGGTTTGGCTCAGTGGACAGAGCATCTGCCTTTGGAGGTCCCAGGTTCGATTCTGGTCAAGGGCACATGCCTGGGATCCCCCATGAGGAGCATGCAGGAGGCAGCCAATCAATGCTCCTCTCTCATCCTTGATGTTTCTATCTCTCTCTCCCTCTCCCTTCCTCTCTGAAATAAATAAAAAAAAATATATTTTTAAAAAGGAACAAAATGGAGTATGGAGTTTTGAACTGATGAAAAAGTTGGCTTAAAATGAAAATGCAGAGAGAGAGGGAAGGGGAGAAAGAGATGGATTGGAAATCAGTCCCCCAGCGCTGGCAGCCTTGTTGGTGGGCACAGGTGGGAAAATGACCGTCCGCAGAAGATCAATCCTGTTAATGAGGCTGAGGCAGCCATGGGAAACCACCTGCAACTCTGCCCAAAGCCTGGCTCCCGAGCCTGGGGCTACGAGTAATCCAGCTCAGAAACGCCGAGCCACGGGCCTGTTAAGTGGTACCCACTGGAGACTTGTTCAGCTCACACACAGCCGCGGACAGCCCGTCTCTGCCACGGGAAGGCCAGATGGCACAGACGGTGGCGGTGGTCCCTCAGCCCCACGGCAGCGACCACGGCCTGTGGCAGATGCCTGGGCTGGCAGCTTGTAGGCCTGCTGAACGCACGTAGCTGGCGCTTGGAGAGCATTGGAGAGACACAACCGTTCCTGCTCACTCTGTGTGTGTCCTTTTCTCCCTTCCACGTCCATTGTTCTCTGCCCAGCATCTGCCACTCAGCTCCCAGGAGCCTGGTGCTCCTGCTTCCCTCCCCCTGCGAGGACCAGGCTGGTCTGGATGAGGAACGGAGGCTGTGCAACTACGAGGGACAGACCATGGAGCATAATGGATGTGAGAGCTCTGGGCTCCAATGGACTTGAACCCTGATCCTGGCTCCTCCTCCTCCTCTGTGGGACTGTGGACAAGTGATCCAAGCACTTTAAGCCTCAGTTTCCTCCTCTGGTCAAAGGGAGGCACCTACCTCATGGAATGGATGCCAGGAGTAAATGGGGCCATATCAGCAGTACTTAGTTCAACACCTAGTACCTAGTCAGTGTAACTTCAAGGTCACAAACCACAGCCATCAGGGGTGTGCATTACCCCTGACATAGTTACAGTCCCCAGGAAGCTGTTACAGTCCAGAGCTCCCCCCTCCCCCCCCTCCAGGAGCCCGGCACATGGCTTTCCTGGGGGGACTATAACTCTCCCAGACCTTAGTAATCTTGTCTTTTAAGCTCATTTTTCCCACTCCCTTTATTCCTTTTCCCCAGGGCAAATCTGAGCACATCCCAGCTGCAGGGGATAGTGGGGGCTGACTTTTCCCAGGCGGAACTGTATTAGAGGTTTCCATTTCCTGCAACCCTGCCCATCGGATATCGCCTGTTTCCAATTACCGTACCTACCCATAATTAGATGAGAACAGACCGAAAAGATGGCTTTCCTGTGAGCCACCGGCCCTGGGTTGGCCTTGAAGCTTTTACCCTCGTTGTTATTAATAACCACGCTGGTGATGAACTTTTGACCATGTGCGCATCACACATCCTCTGCTCATCTTCACTGGAGAGGCAGAGCGTGTGGCCGAAATGCATTGCCTGGAAATCGGAAGGTTGGAGTTCTGTTCCTCAGTTATGCTTGAAGACTCAGTTCCTCTCCGTGTGCCTCAGTTTCCTCATCTGTAAGACGAGAGGGTTGGACCCCATGATCTCTGGTGTTCCTTTGACTGCCTTTGTGAATTGAATGCTTTAGGGAAAAAAAATCAAACCACCCAGCGCTAAAGTGAGGAGCTCAGAGGGGCGGGTCCAAGCAGTGCCCTTTGACTCCTAATGTTACTTCTCCAGGATGGACCGTTAGCGGGTCTGGAGGGGGGAGAGGTTGAGAAATGAGTCTGTGGGTTGACACAGTTTTCATAAGAACATCTGTTTAGTGCAAGGGTATACTGCACTGGATTTCATCATGTCTTCCTAAGTAGTTCCTGACCTTGGCTTTCAATGAAAAGAGTTGTCTGGGGAACTTTTCAGAACTTTGATGACCAGATCACACCTAGCAACAGTTACAACCAAATCTCTGGCGCAGGGATAAGGCATCAGCAGTTTGTGATTCCAATGTGTGCGCCAGTGTGAGAATCACCATGCAGGAACAGCCCGTGTTAAATTTTCATGTGGATGTGAGTCACTGGGGCTCTTAGTAACATGCAGGTTCTGATCCAGGAGGGCTGGCAGTGGGGCCCGCGTGTCTAACAAGCTCCCCAGCAGGACTAGGAAGACCCGGAGAGCATTATGCTAAGCGAAATAAGCCAATCAGAGAAACACAAGTACCATATGATCTCATATGTGGAATCTAATGAACAAAATAGATCTAGAGATGAGGAAGCATGGAACAGACTGTAGAATCTCAGAGGGAAGGTGGGGCAAGGTGGGTGGGTGGGAAGAGATTAACCAAAGAACTTGTATGCATGTATGCATAACCCATGGACTCAGACAATAGGGTAGTGAAGGCCTGGGGTGGGAAGTGGGGGCAGGCTAGAAGCAGTCAATGGGGGGAAAAGGGGACACATGTCATACTTTCAATAGTAAATATTTAATTAAAAAAAAGGTTAGTAAGGCTCAGAAACCACAAATTCCTGGGAAACTCTGGCTTCAGGCATCCATCGGGGACACTTCTCCCCTCACCCTCATCAGCAGAAGGAAACAGAAAAGCGTGGGTTCATAATTTGTCTCATAGTTTGGCCTCATAATGTGTGCCCTCTTCAAAGGGATAGTCTTTCAATATTTGCTTTTGAGTGAGGTGGCACTGGTATTGGCAAGGACTTTTAAAAATTGTGACTTGAATGTCCTGACTGACTCAGCAAGCGTGAGGACTCACCACTCTTAGGGCTGGACAGCATCAGAAGCTCCCTTGAATGCTGTGGGAACCACTCACAGCCTATTGCCAGTCATGGAAGCTGATGTAGTCAGATGACATCCCGCACCCAGGCAGCTTGGGAAGGGCCTTGGCCTGAGCCTGGAGAATGGACTTTGACCTGAGCAAGGAAGTGCCTCAAAGGTACAAGAACATTCCGAGTTAACTGAGGCAGCAGGAGTGTATCCAGGTCCAGGGCTGCCTGCCAACAGTGGTGGCCCATGTCCAGCAGCAGTGAGGGTTGCTCTTAGCCAGGTCCTGGCCAGGGTTCTGCTCATTCAGTCTTGCCTGGTTACAGGTGTCCCGATGATTTTGTGAGCTACCCTGTACGCTTTCAATACATGTATTTTCTGCTTAAATGGGCTTGATTTCTATTGTGTGAAATCAAGATTCCTGATTGGTACCAAGGGTTGATATTGGATTAAATGAGATAAACCCTGTAGTGACTTTAGAGTTCCACCCAACACAGAAGAACTAACCAATGAATGTTAGTTATGTTGATGGAGAAGAGGAAGAAGGGAGGCAGGGAGAAGGAGAGAAGGAGGAGAAAACAGTAGGATGGTTACAGGGACAATATTAAAGGACAATATTACTTTCAATAGAGGTCAAGAAGAGTCCTCCAAGGACATGTCATCAAAGTTCTGAGAAATGGAAAGGAGCCAACCATGTGAAGATCATGTTATTAGATGGAGGGAATAGTATGTGAATGAACTCCGAGGAAGTGACAAGACTAGTATGTTCCAGGAATTGTTAGAAGGTCATTGGGGTGGGATCAAGGTGACTGAGGGAGTCTAGGCATGAGTTGCAGCTTGGAGTAATGGCTGGGAATTGAATGCACAATCTTTTGGTGTATGGGATGACATTCCAACTAACTGAAGACCCAGACAGGGTGTGAATTATATTTCAATAAAATGGACATATATGAAGAAAGAGGGAGGGAGGGAGGGAGGGAAGGAGGGAGGGAGAGAGAGAGAGAGAGAAACTATAGATATTAACTAAAGAAAAAATGCAGTGTTAGTTATTTCATAAGTAATAATTGTAGAATGTCTCCTCCCCCAAGTTAATAACTAAATCATGTGTTAGGTCTCTAATTCTTTTTTAAAATAGTATATATATATATATATATATATATATATATATATGTATATATATATATGTATATACTTTATTTCTGAGAGGAAGGCAGAGGGAGAAAGAGATAGAAACATCAATGATGAGAATCATTGATTGGCTGCCTACTGCAAGCCCTCTACTGAGGATCGAGCCTGCAACCTGGACATGTGCCCTTGACTGGAATCGAACATGGGACCCTTCAGTCCACAGGCCGATGCTCTAGCCACTGGGCCAAACCAGCTAGGGAGGTCTCTAATTCTTTATACTAATTCATGACAATTCTTGTTTTTTGAAGAGGAAGTTTTAAAATTCTCAATTTCAAAGACAAATATGTAAATCTTTATCTTGATGGTCCGGTTTCCTGAGACCATATTGTGTGGGAAGTGGACGGTGCCCTTTGATTATGAGGAACTGGAAGCCGCCTCGCAGCTCAGAACAGAAGAGGACAAATGAGACTCTGAAAGTCCAATTTCTCTCCCGCTTGAGAATCAAAATGTTAACATTTAGGAGAGCAATTCGATGTGTTTTATTAATGTCGGATCTCGCCTAGTGTGATGACTTCCAAGCGCTCCTTTCTCCCATGGCCCTGCTGTCTTTGGTGTTAGTACTGGGGCCAGACCTAGAGGCCCCTCTGAGGCCGGTGCAGGGAGACCAGAGGGAGTCAGCATCAACGTCCTTGGCTAATCATGAGGACAGGATCATCTGCAGTTGGCTATGAGCAACTTGACATTAGAGATAGGTCCCAGCCCACCGTATAGCCTTAGGACCCAGCACAGCTCCTGACACATGGTAAGCTCTCAATATCATTTTCTTGAATGTTATATGTTAGCTAGGATGACACACAGACATAGACTATTGCAGAAATATTAGGGAGATATTGACAAAATCATCAGGTGCAGATGTAGCTATAAACTGCAAGATTTAAGGGAGAACTATGCGGAGGCCTGTGGAATTATTGATGACCGTGTGGCCACATGAACCCCTGTGACCTTGACCTCTGGACAACGTAGGTCTCTGCAAGAGAATGTGTTTAGACAGAGGGGGAAGTTCACCTCAGCTGTCACCAGGACTCAGATGGGCAGGGCGGATTTGCTGACAGGAACACAGCTTTATTCCAGGCTACTTCCTTGTTGAAGGAGGGAAGGCCTAATGGACAGGGCCTTCTTGGGAACGATCTTGCAGGTGGACATTGGTGTTCTGTGCCACCAACTAGGAACCAAAGGCAGTCAAGAAGCAGGAGAACAATTGATGCTTGAGGAGGGGACTCTGTGCTGCCCCCGTGTGGTGAAAGCCGAGCATGTTCCTTCCCATGGCCTTTGGGGTTTGTGTTTAGGTCTATTACCAGTCCTTTCCCAATGCTTATCACTGTTGTTGTTTTGGTAAGTGCTGGTTGTAAGGAACTCTGACCCCATATCCATCAGCCGATGGAATATGCCTCTGCTCAGAAGCTCCCTGCGTGTAAATTATTGTTTATTAATGCATCAATGAACATATGTTTGCCTAACTCCTGGAAGTTTAACTTGGATGGAAAGTCTAACTTGGGGAGCTCAAACCAGAACCACAGACCCTGGATCTCTGGGTGTGGGAGGAGCTACTTAACTATGTGATGGTTGGAGTCCAGGGCTTGAATCCACGCTGCCAGGCTCCCATCAGTGCCATTACTTTCAGCTGAGGGAGATTCCTAACCTTCCTTCATTCCAGTCCATGTCTCTGCAATGGGTCTTTGCTTCTCCCTTTAAGTGGTAGAATCTGTTTTCCTACCCCATAAATATGAGCTAGCCTTTGACCTGCTCCAGTCAACAGCACATGTAAAAAGGGATGTTGTGTGAATCCCAAGGCTATGACTCAAGAGTTTTATATATTCTGCTTTCACTGTGAACTCTGCTTCTAACCTTTGGAAGGGCCAGAGCCAACTTGCTGGACCACAGCCAGCCGACATGAAGAAACGGATGCCTAGAAACATCAACCTGCCATTGATGGCAAAAACAGAAGGAGCATAGCCAAGGGGAGAAAGCAATGCCTACTGAGCCTAGCTTACTTTTCCAGGCGTTCCTGTAACTCTGCAATGACTGAAGCATTAGCGACGCGATCACGGCACGTTGCTGCATGTCTCTGTCCCTGTCCCCTCAGCTGTAATAATGTGATCGCAGAGCTTGTGAAGCTCTTGGCTCAGCTTGGCTCAGGGCCTTGTGCATGTGTGTGGTAATGGGCACCAGTCATCATTTTGAAGGACAGATTTGTGGTAAGGCTGGGTCTGCCCTTCCTTTGTAGGGTGTGGTAACCGCCGACTATGTGCCTCTGTGAGAAAGAAGAGCGATGGGCAGGCTGGTGGCCATTAGGCCTTTTCTCCCAGCCCTAGGAAATAGGAAGGCAGAGGCAGGTCTTAGCTCTGGGAGTGGGGGGAGGGGAGAGTTTGCCCCAGTTTCCGGTATCGGAGCCCCTAGGGCAGCGAGGTGGGGGTGGGGATGCATCAGGTTCCAGGCTGTTGGCTCTTGCAGCCCAGACACACTCTCACTTGCTGTACAGAATCTGAGCTTTCAGCATCAAGTGAAGCAATTGTTTATTTGCTGGAATCGGGGGCACATGGAGAATGTCGGGAGCACCGACTGTCTTGGCTGGCGCAGGCGATGAGTGTGCAGTAGAGCCAGAGTTTGGAGGAAGAAGAGGGCGCTGGGTCAAAATGTGCATGTTGGTTGCGTGTCCAGTGTTTGCTGCCAGTCTTGTTGGACTCTCGCGATCTCTACTACAGAGATGGGAATACCAGTCCCCACTTGCATGGAGACAGCAGGGATTTAAAAAAAAAAAAAAAGCTTTAAAAAATGTGTAAAGAGCCTCTGGCAGGAAGTGGTATCATCACCACGCTGTCGGATGGCCCGGAAGCTCCAGGCTTTACGCAGCTGTGTGCCTGCATCCTGACTTGACACACAATATCCTCCTTATCTTTAGAGGAAGAAGGATGCTCTCCAACGTTACTTCGCTTCCTCATACCTTGGTTCTGTAGCCCCAAAGACCCATTTCTGCACACAATTAGTCATTTTCCAAGCCCTTGAATTATTTTCAGGGAGCCGCTGGTCTGACTCCTGCTTCTTCAGAAGGTGGGTCAGGTTTGTTTGTGTACGCAAGTGTGTTTGTACATCGATAGGATGGGGAATTATTTGGGGGTTCAGAGCTTTTAATGTAAACATCTTGTCATTAAGAGAGATTATAAATGCTCCCAGAGGAAAAAGAAAATCGTGGCTTATCCTCTCTGTAGTCCCTACCATGGTCCTGGGCTTACAGTATGAGCTCTGTAAATCCAATTTTGACAGAAAATAGATGGGCTGCAGCCTCTCTGGGGCTGGAATGCACATGATTCCTAAGGGACTTTGGAAAATGCACAGAAAAGGTCAGTTTCACTTGTCTATTTCATGGCCTCTTGTAGGCAATGTATTGATCTCAGGATGGCGCCTTTCCCCTTGGCTGACATCACTAAAGAGCAGTTTACAGATACTCTCAAACAGTGGTTCTCAACCTTCTGAATGCCACGACCCTTTAATACAGTTGGTGACCCCTAACCATAAAATTATTTTTGTTGCTACTTCAAAGCTGTGATGTTGCTACTGTTATGAGTCGTAATGTAAATATCTGATATGCAGGCTGTATTTAGGGGACCCCTGTGAAAGGGGTCGCGACCCACAGGTTAAGAACCACTGCTCTAAAACAACGCGGCTTCACTTAGCTGAAGGTCATGAACCTGGGGAGGAGGCCTATCCAGATGCAGCTAAGGCACAGGAAGTAAGCAGCAAAAGACCTTTGGAGCAGGTGGAAGGCATAAGAAAACTCTCGCGTTAAATTTCCTCTTATCAGCCCTGGCCAGTGTGGTTCAGTTGGTTGATCATCATCCTGTGCACTGAAGGGTTTGGTTCAGTTCTCCGACAGGGCACATCTCCAGTGTGGGTGCATGGGGGAGGACAGAGGGATTGCTTCTGAAAGGGTTGCAGAGAGCCCAGGATTGGAGGAAATGAACCAAGTTCACCTTGGTTTGTCGTTTTAAAGACAAGTAACACTAGTACTTCTGGTGTTGAAATTTGAGTTTCATTTGTTTTTTATGTATGCTTACCTATATTTTTGAATATGCATGATAAGCACATTTATTTTCCAATGGAAAGAGTTCTATACATTTTTTTGTTTGTTTGAAGATAAAGGAAGATATGTTTGTTGTCTGGGACATTCATTTAGGTGATTCAGAGCTTCTGAAATGGCATGTAGATCTTCCTGAAGGACCATGAGTGGAGCATAATGAGGGGATTGCAGTGATCAAGGCTTTATTTAGGTTGCCTCAATGTGTGCTATTTTGGACTGTCCATAGGAATGTTGCATTTTCATATCAAGAAGGACCCTGGAAGGGCCGGTGTCACAGACTCATTCAGTCTTTTCCCCTTCATGACAATATGAGATCTGTATTATTCTTCAAAGATTGTTCTCCCCCCTTGATGGAAGCTGATGGGTTCTAGGAATTCATGGGAGGCCTCTGGGTCCCAAACCCTTAAAGGAGAACTATAACCAAACATTCCCTTAACTTCTTCTGACAGCTGGGACAGCTCCAGTTCCTCGATCCCTGAAGACTGGCCAGGCTGGTCATCTCCTGCCCAAATGATGGGAAGAACGGGAACTGGGTGATCTGAGGAAATGAGTGGAAGTGCCTTTGTGTGTCCTGTCATCTTTGGCATTTGTTGTAGACACATCCCAAAGAGCCAACCAAGAAGGAGACAGTTATCTGGGGACTGTAGTGTCTACACCTCATGCATGAGCACAACTTACTTGAGTCAATTTTTCCTTTCTTCGTACTCTATCAAACATTCTAGGATCCACTGAAAGTAAGCAAATACAACATGATTTGATTAAGTGCTATGATTGGGGAATGATTGAGGGCTATGGGAGCATCTAGATAGCTTGGATGAGGCATGAATAGGCACAAGAGTTGGCCAGGTAGAGGGGGGTGGGGGAAAGCTGATGGTGATAAATGCAGGGAAATGAGAGTGGTTAGGTAGGATCCAGCTTGTGCCACAAGACAATGTCCTAAGCAGAGGATGAGAGACGAGGAGGGGCCAGCTCATGAAGCACCTTTTATACTATGTTCAAGAATTTGGATTTTCCCAAGGCTGGTAGGGAACTGGAAAGTTGTGCTATCCGGCTTGCATTTTAGAATGTTCATTCTGATTGTAGGAGGACATGAGGCTGGAAGAGGCAGGGAGGTCCTTAGGGGGCTGGTAATGGGTTGGGAGAGTGGTGGTGTGACCTAGACTTGCAGATGGAGGCTCAAGTCATCCCCACCATACCCCCTAAAAATGGGCTAATCTTAAATTGATTTGGTTCTTTCTCTCAAGGAAGTGCAACTCATTCAAATAGATCAGATTTATTTTTCAAGAAGGAGTGGTTCAGAAAAATGTAGACAGTAATAAAGGGGTCTTTTCTAGACACCACAGGGCAGCCTGGTGGTGGTTGAGTATCTCTAGGTATCTGGTTGGTGGTAGATGCAAGAGAATTATGACATTTATGTACAAAAAGCTGACAGGAAACAGCTGCTAATTTCCCATTGCCTCTACTTCTGTGAAGGGGTCCCTGCTTACAAGACAGTGTTTGCTGTGGGGTGACCCTGAGTGAGACCCACCCTGCAATCCATGTAGGCCTCAAGCATTGCTTCTAGGCTGAGTAAGTTAATGTTGAGTACACAGGTGGGAACCTTCAGAGTCATGAGATAAGGACAATATAAATTTATTTATAAGAGTCATTAATTCAGAGTAGTTTTCTTTGTGGATTTTCTCAATCCAACAGTTATACGAGTTTGTTTATAAGGGTAATAAATGCAGTGTAGTTTTCTTTGTGGATTTTCTTAACCCAACAAAGTTAAAAGCATAATTATCAGTAGGTGGGGCTCTGAGGAGTACTTTGTCATTAAAAATATCCTCATGATAAGAACCACTGTTTTGAAGGGACAAATGAGACATAGTTTCAGTCCCAATAGGTCCCTTGGCCCTGAGGTTAGATTTGGGTCCAACCCAAACAGGTGGGTTTAAGTGGAATTCCATGAACAGCAGGAACATGGTGCGTGGACAGAGCCCAGGATCCAGTGTTTTAGTCTGTTGGTTCTTGCCTCTCCTTTCTATTTCAGCACAGGCAGGTCCTTTCCTTGCAAAGTGCATGCATTCCTCACAGATAGCATATGTGACTTTGCCTAATTAGGACTTCAGCTAGAGTTGCAGACACCGGATGCAATTTCACGGCAAGCCTGTGAAATCTCTTGATTTGATTTGATGATGATATTAACAACCGTAACTAATGCAGAAACACTGTGAATAACAAGAAGCTTGATGTTCAAGGAGCCTTTGAACATAAGCTTTTGACAGGCCTGCCCAGTCAGTCCTGCAGAGGCTGAACATACAGATTAAGTGCAGAAGGAGCCACCCACGTGCAGGGAAGCAAGAAAGGGGAGGGGAGGAGAAAGCAAGCGTAGCTCTATCTGGAAGAAAAACAGCAGGACTTTGCACCCCAAGTACCTCTCAATTGTAGCTGACTCTTAGAATCACTTTGGGGGCTTTTATTTTTATTTATTTATTTTTTAAATATATTTTACTAGGGGCCCGGTGCACAAAAATTTGATCACTTGTGGGAGGTGTTGGGGAGGACCCTCAGCCTGGCCTGTGCCCTCTTACAGTCTGGGACCCCTCAGGGGATGTCCATCTTCTGGCATGCCTGGTCAGCCTGAATGAGGGGCTGATGGCTGTTTGCAGGCTGGCCAAGGCCCCCAGTGGGGACCCTCACCCCATGGGGCTGTGGCCAGCCTGGGTGAGGGGCTGAGGGCTGTTTTCAGGCTGTCTACATCCCCTTCAGGGTTCAGGTCCCTACTAGGGTGCCTGGGCAGCCTGGGTGAGGGGCTGAGGGCCATTTTCAGGCTGCCCACAGGTCCCATTGACCCAACATCTCAATGAGGCTGGCTGGAATTAGGTTTCTGGGGTTTATTTATCTTCTATAATTGAAACTTTGGACAGAGGCCTAGTCAGGCAACGAAGCCTCTTGTTTGCTTCAGCTCCATGGCTTCTGTAATAAAAACATTGTTGCCTTGAGCAGAGGCCTGGCCGGCCTAGGCAGGCAGTTTCAACTCCATTGCTGGTGCAAGGAAGCCTCCTGTTTGCTCTAGCTCTGTGGCTGCGGGCTGCCATCTTGGCTGGGTTAATTTGAATATAGCCACTCTGATTGGCTGGTGGGCATGGCTTGGATGGTGGGCGTGGCTTAGGTGTCTCAGAGTGGTGGCTAATTTGCATATTACTCTTTTATTAGATTAGATTTATTTTTTATAGAGAAGAAGGGAGAGGGACAGAGAAGTCAGAAACATTGATGGGAGAGAAACATTGATCAGCTGCCTCTTGCACATCCCCCACTGGGGATGTGCCCGCAACCCAGGTACATGCCCTTGACTAGAATCAAACCTGGGACCTTTCAGTCCCCAGGCCAATGCTCTATCCACTGAGCCAAACTGGTCAGGGCGGGGCTTTTCTTTTTAAATCCTCACCTAAGGACATGCTTAGAGAGAGGGAGGGAAAGCGGGAGGGAGGGAGAGAGAGAGAGAGAGAGAGAGAAAGAGAGAGAGAGAGAGAGAGAGAGAGAGAGAGAGAGAGAGAAAGAAAGAATATCAAAAGAATATCAATTGATCAGTTGCCTTCCATATGCTCCCTGACTGGGGATCAAACCCACAACCCAAGTATGTGCCCTGACCAGGAATCAAACTGGCAACCTTTCCACACACAGGATGATGCTCAACCAATGGAGTCACTCCAACTGGGCACCTTGGGAACTTTTAAAATACAGATGCCCATGTCCCATCTAGATCAGGTCCAATCAAACTCTTTGGATTGGGAAGCGAGCATCTGAATTTTTTAGCACTCCCAGTGCAGTCCCCTTAATAGGCATTAGTGTCCTTGCGAGGCTTGTTAAGACCCAGATTAAGGGGCCCCACTCATAGAATATTTGACTCAGTAGGTCTGGGTGATGCTGAGAACTTGCATTTCTAACACGATCCTTTGTGATGCTATTGCTGCTGTTGTTCTGAAGACCACACTGAGCTCTATCCACTGCTCTAAGCTCTTAAGACATTGGTGCCAGATGGTTTGAGCCTAAAACCCCATCCTGTGAGGGACTTACGTCTTTTTCCCCCCACTAAAAGTGAGGGCCAGAAGAAGGTGCCCATGAGCTCTCCTTAGCACCCCCTTGAGAAATGTGGGGATTGGGAACCTGGAGAACATAATCCTGATCCTGTGCTGCCTCTGGCAGGTCATGTGACCTTCAATTTCTTAATCTGTAAAATGAGGGGGGTGAACAGCTAGTATTTGATCAATGCCCATCCCAGGTCTAGTGAATAAAGCTCTTTACCTTCCTTGTTCCTTAAAGAATGGAGGGTGGAGTTTGCTTTCCTTTATATCACGGCCTGCGAGCTGAGATCTAGCTCTTCCTTTTCTTACCTCTGCCTCCAACATCTGGCCTCTCCAGTTCCTCCTTCCTCTGGGGCTGTGACCTTCTAAACAGCCCAACCCAGAACGCAGCTCAACTCACAAGCCTGTGTGGCCTCCATCAGCTTCAGAGAAGTTCCTGTGTCCAATCCTGGCATGGGAGCTCTCTCTAATTCCAGACTCATCCACTCTCTTCCCAGCCTCCTGGAGTTACTAAGCTGCTGAGACCTTACCAACGATGTAACCTAACTCTGACTCCTATGGAGTGGTCTGCCTCAGAGAGCTTGCCTTCCCCTGTGGGCCAAGCTCACTCATCCCAGCGCCTTTGCCTCCATCATGCCTTGCCTGGTGCACCTTCTCTTCACACCCAAGTTCTTGGAAGGACTGTGGATTGCCAAGGCTGTTACAATGACAAGAGCAGCCTTCCACTCCCTGGGATCCCTCTGCCAGGCTGAACTGCTTGCTCTCTCCTTGTCATGCCCCTGGGCTCCGTGACTTCTACGAGTCTTTATTTCATTTTTCTCTGGTGTATAGGTTTGTTATAGGGTGGAGGTCTGAACCAGTTTCCTCTGAAGCCCGCGTGTCCAGCACAGTGCACTCACCCAAGAAACAGTTGCTGCGTAGAATCTGCAAGGTCTGGTGAGCATTCTCTGTCCAAGCACCCAGCCTGGATGCTGATGCATCTCCCACAGGTGTCACTGGGATGAACTCTCCTAAGAAGGCTAATATTTTTGGCTCATTTAGCCTCATACAATCAATATTTTTGAAACCCATCAAACCTTGGAACGTACAGAGTCGAAATTCTGCGATTTAATTAGCCATCATAGACTAATAAAATGCATTTTGGTGACACATAGTTTATCTTTTGGAGAGGCGGCTGAATGAGGGTATGGAATGGGGTGAGAGATGATTTATGGTAGAAGCCTAGATGCTCATAAAGTTGTATTTTATACATTTAAAGAGGAAATAGGGACAATGCTCCACAGGTTTCATGCTGTGTGTTTTCCTGCATCTGAGCCAGAATTGTGCTGGAAGAAGTTCTCTTTGCTTTAAAATTAAACCAAGGGTTCCTGAAACCAGATGCTGGATTTCTGTTATTTGGGAGGGCTTTCAAGGGGACTGAGGGTAGCAGGCATGTGTCTCAGCCACCAGGGCTGTGCTGAGGGCTCCTTCCTCACTATCGGAGGCCACCCACACTTCCAGTTAGTCCAGACCCCTGCACATTGGGGTTGGCATTTTGAGCACCTCCATCACGATCAAAGGGAACGTCAGTGAAATACTTGTTCCCGTCTATTGCATGCATTTCATGACCAAGATGAAAACTGGGTACCGTGTGTGAGAGCATGCGTGCATGCCCCTCACATCCATTCCTCTTGACTCCTTACAAAGCCTATTCTATACCCCAATCAAACCAACCGTTCCCCAAGGGAATCAATTGGCAGGGTAGGAGAGACTCTGTGCTTTCCAGGGGTGCCTGCCTTGGAAAAAGAAGTGGGAACAGGTGAGGGGAACAGGTAGGGAGATGAAAGACATCACATGGAGGTCAGTGGGGAAAGAATGCAGCGCTACACTGCAGTGAGGACACAGGCAGGTGAGAGGCTGAGAGCTGCAAGGTGCCAGCATTCCTGTTTTCCATCATTAAAGAGAAAAATTTCCATTTGAAATAAAATTAGCCAGGACATGAACTTCTTTTGCTCCTGCGAGTATTCTCTCCTTCATGATGGTCAAGGAAATTCCACGTGGTCCCTTTGAGGACTGAGGGCCAAATGAGAGAGAAAAAGGAGTTTTTGGTTTATTTTTTCAAAGAAGTAGCTTAACTTTCTTAATTATTCAGGTCTGCTCCACGAAGGCACCTCTACACAGGCTTTATTTCCTTTTATGACATAAACCTACTTCCAACCGCTGCTCCTTCGGGGACCCTGAAAGCTGGAACTTGTAAATAATCATGTGGGAGTCCAGTCAGCTCCAATGTGGGCTATGTGTGATTTCAGCCCCGAGCACAACAATGGAAGATCAAGCTGTTTCCTCCCATAAAAGATGAGGCAAGAGGGTTTATATTTGAGCAAGAGAGATCCCTGTAAGACATTTGGAATTCAGATTCAACTCGTTTTACAAAATAGAGTCCAAAACACCCAATTAGGAACTCAGGGCAATGCAGATTAGCAAATTTCACCTTTTGGGTGCAAGATTTATAACAAAGAGGCAGTCCCATGTTCCACTTCTTTCTTCTTTAGTTCTCTACTGGTTTCACCCCCCAACCACTTTCATGCATATACACTGTTTTTTTTTTATATTTTTCAATATTAAATATTATCTATTGACTTTCTACTAATAAAGATATTGAATTACTGTCTCACCATGAGATTTCCCCTCTACTTTATCTCTCAGTAGTTAAAATTTTTTGTTAGATCGATATACAGTGTTCTCTGTATTGTAAATATGTATAGTTCCAACTGACAAGTCACACATACACACACACACACGTATGTACAGATTCCATTATTTTGGAATCTCCTTCACTGTATTAGCAATTCCCTCATCCTGTCTTCCGTATTGGAAGCTATAACTGCCATGTCTTGCTGTTTGCTAATTGTTTGATCTGGGTGAGGAATGTTATCTTATTGCTTCCTACTAAAGCGTGTGGGGTAAATGTGCTGTTGAAAACATGTGTGACTAAAAGTTGTATGTTTTAACCATGACTGTCAAGGCTACTCCTCTTAAACCATCTACCTGGGCCTCACTTTTTCTTCTGCATAAAATTTGCCAAGGCTTCAATCTGTCAGAAAAACATGGATCTCTTGGCAAATATAAGTGCTGAAACTTAAAAAGCACAGGAAAAATTTGCAACAATTCAGGATCCTGGTTCCTTCTGAGGATTGGGGGGCAGGTCAGAGGGAGACAGGAGTGTGCTTTGGGCCAGAAGCAGATGGATTGGGTTCTACAGAAATTCCATGGCTTCCTCCGGTCATCTCTTTACCCCAGAAGAGCTATTTTTTTTACTTATTGTAGAATATGTCTTGAGTTCCTTCAAAACTTGTAAGGATTGGTCACTGATGTGCTTTCCCAGGAGAGGCATTGCTTATTTATTTGCATATTTATTGCCAATTGTGGCTCCCATGCAGTACGTGAAGCTATCAAAGCCCAGATCTGGACTCTTAGGCCTCCAGCTCTAGACCCCATGGATAATGCTCCAGCGCCTGGGATGTGTCTGGTGCAAAATGGCAAAGTCTCAGGTTCCAGTTCTCTTGTCTCCCAGAAACAAAAATGATATAATGCAAGACCTGGGGCTTTGGAGTCAGAGAGTTTGGGGTTCGGTTCAACTACCAACTGAACTACTTCCGAAGTTATCATTGGGACAACAAACTTCTCAGATCCTGATTTAACTCAATGATACAATAGGCACAATAATATCTAGCCCGGAGGGGGTGTTCTGAGAATGAGAGCTAGATAGGTCGTGCTCATCTATAGCTATGAGGAAGAATTATAGCTAGTTCTGATATCTGGCCTTGCTTGAAAAGCAGTAACCATCATGAAATAATTGATTCCTGATAGGACTCATCATGACTCAGCAAGCAGAGCTGCCTTTGTGGGAAGCAGCTCATTTATATCACCATGTGCAATTCAGGGCATTCATCCAGGCAACCTTTATTTAGGACATTTCTCTTTCCACAGCAACTTAATATTTATGGCTTATATTTGTGGATGAAAAGTCCTTTTATTGCATTTCAATTTCAGCTATGAAATTGAGAGTGAATTTCATGTATAGGAATAGCCTGCGTTTTAAGTCAGATTGTCCCAAAAAGGTCCTATAAGTTTGTGGAAAATCAGTCCAGCGATTTTTCATTTTATGAGATAACAGCTATAGATAGAAATCTACCTTTATTCCTCTGGATGGCATAGATTTTAACAATAGCATACACATCCACCTGGGTCAAGAGGCCTTTAATGTCAGGGAATCCTGTCTTATAAACTTTTTAGGTCCCCAGTGTCACCATGGGGGTATCCTGACTTGAATTATTTAGTGCTTTTCAGCAAGACACATTCAAGACTATTCAATGCTAGGAATGTATGGATGTCAGAATCTGGCCCTGAACAAGACAGATGTGAACTCACCATCTAATCAGAGATAGACATTAAACAATTGTACACATAATCAATTACTGTTGTAGAGTGATGGAAAAGGCCATAGTGCCATGGAAACATAAAATGGATGGCTGACCATGGCAGGGTATTTCTGGACCAGGGATTTAGAAGCTGGAAGAGTTGCCATGTGAGCCTGACCACGGTGTGCCCCCTGCTCTGAGTGCATTTATGGGTCTCTTGTTCTCCACCTGGTCTGCAGACCAGAATTACAGCAAATGTCCACTCCCTAGAGATAATAGGTTGCTCTCTTCTCCTGTAATATATTTTAAGTGCCTCCTATGGGCCTTGGGCTTTCATACTCTGTTGCCTTATTTAGTCCTCACAACAGCTAAGTGTATTTGGTGTAAGCCATATTTTCTACCTGAAGGTTCAGAAAAAATTACAGTGTGTCTAGTTTCCCATGGGCAATAATTGGCTCAGCCTGGGAAAGATCTTTTTTTCTGATTCCAAGCTGTCTTTTGTCTACAGGGGTTTTCTTTTAACATATTTTTAGTAGCAGAACATTTTTCTCATGCAAAGCCCAATATATGAAGCTTTCCGAAGGGAGCTGCCCGAGTTGATTTGGGGATGGAGGATCACATCACCACTTCCTAGTCTCCCCTTTATCCCCCAGGCAGCCTCTAAATTGCCTTGGAAGGACCTAAGAATTGTGTGAGGCTTGGTTCAAAAACCATTACTCTACATCATATTGAACTTGTCAGCTCACACAACTCTGCAGCTTAGTTACTACTGGATGTGCACAATTAAATGCCAGCAGTTATTAGAGCTCTGTGACTATAAGGGAGACTGCTCTAAGCCCAGCGAATGAGCCATCCCTGCTAAATATTCATGAGAATTAATACTGGCCAAGTCTTCCTAATTTCAGGCTCATTTGAATTTTCACCTGTGGTGCTTTTCTGTAAACAAGGAGATGAAATGGTCAGGGAGAAGGGCTTTGTCTCCAGCAGGTGCACAGTAAGTATTTATTGATTGGATTTCCTAGGTTAGCACTGGAGGAGGAAACGTTTGAGTGCCTATAATGCAGACCATGCTCCTCCCTCTGGGGCTAGCAAAGATGTAGACTATTTGGGCTATAGCCTTGAAGCCTTTATAGTCTACTCACAGATAGAACGTATGTGCTGAAACAATTAGCCCTATGCTGTAAGTTGGCAAGTTATTGAGTGCTTAATCATGTATTGTAGCTACTGGTGCTATGAGAAGACAGAGAAGAAACAGATTAATGAGAGGGAAATGAGGGAATAAAGGTTAATGGTAGAGCCAAGGGGTCCTTTTGCTGGGTCTTGATAAATTGGTAGGACTTGGAGTGAAAGGAGAGGGCATTTAAGGCAGGTCAGCTTTAGAAGTAAAGACACAGAGGTAGGAACTGGCTGGGTTGTGCAGAGGAGAAAAGAAAGGGATTTGAGTGATTGGAGAACATCTTGAGGTAATGAGGAATGACACTGGGGGCTCTGTTGGGAGATTCATAAACAAGATATACTCCTTAATGCAGGACACAATCACGGGAACGCAAAAGAACAAATGGCCCTGGCTCCTGTGAGTATTCCTAGTGGTTGGGATAGAAACAAGGTATATAAAAAGGAGCTGTTGCTTGATTTTGTGGACTATAGGGAGCCATTGTAGGCTCTTGTGAGAGGGAGTCATATTTTGGAAACATTGCTTTCCAGCATGCTTTTGAAAGATCTGCTGCCTCCCCTTTGCACATGTTCCAGTCTTAAGTCTTCTGATGCTTGCAAGTTCCCAATGATGACTCAACTTGGGGTTGGTTTTATACAATTCTTGATAATTGCTTCTAGTTTGAGTTCCAAATAAATTGTAAATGTTAATCAATCCAAATGTTCTTGTGAATAATAATTTGGTAAATAGATATAGTTAATGAAGTGCTAATGATGAAACATGAAGAGCTTCACTTAGGTAAACTATGAGACAATGTATTGTCCCTCTGACAATATTCCTGCATTGACATTTTTGCAAACACAGACAGTACATTCAATAGGTCAGACTGTTAGATCACACAAGTACCGAGTCTAACCTCTATAACACTGATGTCATTTGTGTACTATTTAAAAAAATGTATTTTTTATTGTCAACTAGAGGCCCAGTGCATGAATTCATGCACGGGTGTTGTCCAGCTAGCCCGGCCCTGATTAGGCAGGATTGGGGCCAGGCCTGTCAAGAGGAGGAGATGGTGGGAGGTTGGCTGGCCAGCCTGCCCTGATTGGGGCCCAATCAGGGCTGACCTGGCCAGCGGGAGGGATTGTGGGGGGTTGGCCAGATGCCCCGCCCTTGATTGGGGTAGGAGAGGCTGTTTGGGAACAGGGCTAGAAGAGGGAGGGGCCACGGGAGGTTGGCCGGCTAGCCCCTGCCTCAATCAGGCTGGTTCACTGGCTGCAGTGGGCACTATAGTGACTGGTCATTCCAGTCATTACAGCATTCTGGTGGCTGTATATATATATATATAGTGTTACAGATATTTTTCATTTTATTTGTGTATTGATTTCTTTGAGTTAAAAACTAAAGTATTGCCTCCCTTTTAAAATTTATTTTATGACCTGATGCTGAGTCTCCACAATTCAGAGGGCAGGCAAGATTGGGTTTCTCAGATTGAAGTACAGAGAGAGATTGGAAACTAAAGAGTGATTTGGTGTCTCAGAGTTAGCCAATCATTGTGCTTAAATGATGATGATATACACTGAGTGGCCAGATTATTATGACCACCCCATCAGTACTTCTTTGGGCCACTTTTTGCCTTTAATACTGCAGCGATTCTTCTTGGCATTGACTCCACAAGATGTAGAAAGGTGATGCAAGGAATCTGACATCATGCCTGATGAATAGCACTGTCCAGTTCTGTGAGATTTGATGATTATGGAACCAGCGCTTAAGGGCTCTTTTAACTTCATCTCACAAATGCTCAATTGGATTGAGATCCGGTGATTGTAGGGGCCACCTAAGCAAGGTCAAGTCTCCCTCATGTTCTTGAAACCACTGCTGCACAATACACGCACCATGGCATGGCACATTGTCTGGTTGGAAGAAGCCATCTCCATTGGGATACACCATCAATGTGATAGGATGAACTTGATTAGCAATGATACTTAGGTATGTTGTCCTATTCAGATGTTGTTCCACATGAATTAAAGGGCTCAAATCATGCCAGGAAAACATGCCCCAAACCATAACACTGTCCCCACCAGCTTGAAGGATTGTACTCATGCATGTGGGGTGCATGCTTTCATGTTGTTTCCACCAAATTCTCACTTTACCATCTGCATGATGCAACTGGAAATGTAATTAATCAGACCACATGACCTTTCTCCAATGCTCGACTGTCTAATCTTTGTGTTCCTGTGCAAATTTGAGACATTTTATCTTTGTAACTGTAGACAGAAAAGGTGTTCGAACAGGCCTTTTACTGATACTCTCTCCATGACTCCGAGCACCAACAATCATCCCACGTTCAAAGGTTGTTATCACGTTGTTTGCCCATATCTTCAGGAAAAAAATAACTTAATCACTTCTATAGCATGGTTAACAACCTGCTTCCCTATTTATAATGGTCTGGCAACTTCAGTGTGAAATTATAGCTAATTTGCCTACAAACGTCAGGTGGTCATAATAATCTGGCCATTCATTGTAAACACACCATTTATCAACGAATGAAAACATTTTACATTATTTATTAAATCATTAAAATACTCTATTCATATGTGTCTTTTTGTTACCTCTATTTTCTAGGAGTGGTACCCAGGGATTGGAAATTAAACAACTCACTAGACAGAGAGGGAATAGTGGAACTAGGAATATGAATCTATGTCATCCTGATCAGCTCCTGATGTTTTAACCACCTCATTAGCTTCCTTCTCCATTATGATGATGAAAATGGAGATTATAATTTTTGCAGCAGACATTTTACTTGCCTACTCAACAGCTAATCTTACTTTCTCTATTACCAATAGACTTTGTTTGAGTAGATAATCTACCCAAATAAAATACTTACCCAGACTCCCTTGCACTTAAGGGTTGCCATGAGCTATAATTCTGACCAATGAGAGATGAGCTGAAGGTTCTTGCTGATTCCCAGAATAGGCACAGATCCTTCACATACCTCCCTTACTTGGGTTCCTGTTTTGAATGTGGATGCAATGACTTGAACTATAGCAAGTATCTCACAACTACATGGGCAAAAGCTAGATGCTAAGATAGTAGAGCAGGAATATAGAGATAAATGAGTCTTTGATGACTCTCTTGAGCAACTGCATGGGTCTTGACCTGCTTACATCCCAACTACTTATTGTGTGATAAAAACAAATATTTTACTATTTAACCTACTTCTGTTACTTTGGCTTAATGCAATGCTAACCAATAAAATCATTGTGCCTTTATAGTCCTTGACATACATCAGGGTTTTTCCATTGTGATATCTATTGACATTTTGGGGCCGAATAATTCTTTGTGGTTGGGGCTGTTTTGTGCATTGCAGAAGGTTAGCAGCATCCCTGAACTCTCCACCCACCAGTTGTGACAACTGAAAATGTCTCTGGACGTTACTAAATGTCCCCCAAGGGACAAAGTAGCCAAATTGAGAATCATTGTCATACATCATCTTGTTCGACCTTGTCAATGTTTTTTGGACATACGTAGAAATGATTAATTGATTTAAAAGATGAGGAAACAAGGGTCTAGGACATTGTGACCTGTGGACTGGATCCCAGGATTTTGGCTCCAGGTTCAGTGACCTTTCCATTGCCATGCTCCAGTCATTTTGAAGGCCACTGATCAAATGAACTGAATGGACTTTAGATGCTGCCTGATTGTTGTGAAGAAGTGTCACAGCTGGAGAAGGCAGAGTGTTCCATGAGCAGAAGACAGTAAGTAGAATTTTGCCCCTTGCTCTCTTGAATAGAATGTGTTGCTTAGTGTTTCAAAAGGGGTTTCACAAACCAGGGCTTCCTAAGGGTGCTGACATGATTGTCCTGGCTGCAGTTGAATTGCCTTCTTTCATTTTCCAAAAAATAAGTGGCAGAAGCAAGCAAATTCCAAAATGTTCCCTAGTTTTTGTTTTTGTGTGTGTGTTTTTTTTTTAAATGCCCTAGTGATACCTAGTTCTTAGTCAACTTTTCAGGAAGTTCAATAAAAGTTGAAAAGATTTAATGGGATTTGACTCTTTCTTCTTCCTTTATGTACTATGAAAACAATCTGTGGCAAACACAAGCTACATACACATTCAGGCCTCTCTTTGCATCAGAAACCTCATCTGGATTCTCTAATATTTCCGAGTTTCTCAACTGGGATTGCCCACTGGGGTGTGATCTAAGTAGCATCATTATGAGTTCCAGTTCTGGACCTATTGGCAAAGAAAACAAACAAACCAACCCACACAGACTCTCTAAGTCCATTAATAACTGCCAAGACATCTGTTCTTCACTGGAAATCTGGAACAGGAAGTGCCTCTTGAGAGAAGAAGGTATGTTCAAGAGAACAGTGCTTTTATCGACCCGCTGCAGCCTTGACCTTTGGCTTCTCTTCCTCCTCTTCTTTTTTTTTTAATGCTTTCAGACTAAAAGCTATTTTATTTTTAAGAACATCTCTGTCTGGTGTCTTCAGAGAATCCCTGTGAAGTCTGCTAGACTTGCTAATAGCTACCAAGGCTGAATCATGTTACCTTACTACCAGCCTCTGTCAACATTGCCTGAGCTTATTTTGAGGAGTTGTTGGGTTGTTTATGAATAAATTGTGAAATGTTCTTGAAAAGTTGTTCGCCATGCTATTTTGACACTAAAGTAGAGAGATGAGCACTTCCCGTAAGAACAAATTTATTAACCCAGTTTTGTGAACCAGGAACCCAGCACATCGATAGTGAATTAAAAAATGATTTAAGGACACAGTTATGGACCTAGTTTAACCTGTTTGCAGATAGGTAAACAGAGAAGATGAAAAAAATGCAAAATGATACATCAATATGAATATGCTTTATAATTGAAAGATGATCCATTCCATGAAGTTTCGGTGTTCAAATACCAATCTGATCCATTCACTTATTGACTGAATAGGCATTTATTTCATGCCTACTATGCTATAAGGTTGGTATTAGACATGGGTATTTCAAGTTAAATAAAAAAAATGACTTTTGTGAAGAAATTTAGTTTGATAGGAGAGTCAGATAAAATAGCTAATTATTTAGCAACATAATATAAAACTGTATAACGTGTAATAGACATGGTCATGAAAAAGTGATATGAAAATGACAGCCATTATGGCATTCTTATGACATTTCTATCTTTGATTATGAAGCACTCTGATTTTCTCTACTCATGGTTCTACTGGAGGGGGTTTCTGATTGCTTCCAAATGACAGGAAAGTGATGAAGGGGGCATGTTCTCTACTCCCCATTCATTTCTTGAAGGGAGAATGAGTGTCCAGCTGATTGTAGAGAAAAAAATTTCCCACAGAGTTCATAGTCCCCGCACTGAACAGGTAACCATGTCCATCTCTAATTCTCTCAGGTTCTCATTCTTCTGCTGTCTGGGTTTAAGAGAAAGGCTGGTGCTGCCTTTGACATAAACTCAGAATATATTTGCAGAGTTTGCCATTGTCAGATCCCTACCTAGATTTAGGGAGGGGCATTAGTGGGAATCACTCTTTTGGCCTTGGGTCCAAGTTTCATTCTGCAATGCCTCTTTACTAGGTGACCTAGTTATCAGATGATGGCTAACAAAGCTGATCCATTGATATCCATTTGGCTTTGGATATTTATCTCTACTGGTTAGAACTCAGAAGGTAGGAGAAAGGAGGTATTAGCACCCCTTCTATTAAAAAATCTCAGTTGATAATCATAGCTATCTTATGAGAAGATTATAGGGGGATTATTTTTCTTGTTGTGCATGTGAATAAGTAGGCAGAGATTGAGGTTATGAGGAATAATAGATGGCACCACAGATATGGGTTCAAACCCTGATGCTGCCACCTAGGAGTGGAGTGACATGGGGATAAATTCCTTATTTTGATGAGCCTCAGTCTCCTCCTCTATAAAACAGAAATAGCATCATCACCTTTGTAAGTTGTTGTGAAAATTGGACATTGTGTCCATAGGACACTAAGCACAATGCCTGATGCATAGCAGGTACTCAATGGATATTTGACCTGAGCTGGTGTTCAGTTATGAAGTCAAAGCAGAGAATTGGGGGATCTAAGAAAGCTGAGACCAAGAGCTAACTGAATTAGGAAATGCAAGATCACCTGAAGGAATTAAAAAAAAATGGAGTGCAAATATCTAGGGCAACCTTATAGGGGTGCCAGCATTACCTAATATATGATTTCACGTATAGAAACTAAAATAAGATGAATATTGTAAGTCTTAGACTATGTTAGACTGGTCGAGGGACATCTACCTTCTCCGGAGCAATTTTAATTTTTTCCTTTTTGGTGGTGGGAACCATTAGTTGGGAGTGAATTGTGTGGTAGAGATATAATGTGCTCCAGGAGGGAAGGAACAACCTGTCTTTTTCTTGGTGGTACCTTCGTTGCCTAGACCAGTACTGTGCATTTCTCACTGCACATTCAATAGTTTGTGAACTCATGAATAAATGAGCTTAGAGGCAGGATAATGCCATGGGCTTGAATCAGTGGAGAAGACTTCTTTTGAAAGGCAGCACTTGAGAAACACCTGGAAGAATGAGTAGACTTTGTAGGAAAGGGGAAGTGAACACTTTGGAAGGGTTAACAACTATAAAATATTGTTTTGAATACTGAAGGACTAGGAGAGCTTGTTATTTACATGGGTAATCTTATGCATTATTATGAATTATAACGTAATATATTCAGCCAGGCATTTATATCTCTTAGGGAGATGGCAGAAGCAGCTGATGGCTCTGCAGTTTGTTGATTGGCCATATAAAGTCATGTTTTACATTTGGGTTTTTCCAGGTTGCTGGGGACAATCTTTCTTTAAAGCAGGCTATTTTGAATTACTTCATCCTTCCTGGGAAGATTGGTGGGTACAGGTGGGAGGAAAAATGACAGAATAAAAGACAAGCTTGGATGCATTCAATCCCCTTTACAAATGCATCTGAGTCATAACAGAGCAGTCATGACATTCTCCATTAATTTAATTAAATTAATTTTTTTCTTACACCACTTTCAGTGTACAAAGTGCTTTGCAGTGAGAGGCAAAATGGGATAATGAGATAATGTTTTATGGAACCATGGAGCAGCAAGTTTCCTATCATTAGCAAGACAGAAGAATATATTAAAAATGGCATGGATAGAAGCGAACTCCAAAATAGCAACCAAGGAAGAAAGAACAGAAGCAATATGTGGCTCACAAAACTTTTAACCCTTACTGTAATAAAATAACTCAATATATTGGCAGGATTCAGAGTGAGCTTAGGGCAAGTGAGCTGGGGGCTGAGCACTTGCCCTTTCTATGGCAGTTAATCCAAAGAAACTATACTCATCACTCCTAGCTTCTCCTTCATGAGATAGTCTGGTATAGTAGAAAGATTATGATATTTGGAGGCAGTCAAATCTTTCTGCTTTGGCCACTGTATGATTCAGTTTTGTCATTCATAAAATGGGTGTCAACCCTGTTTCATAGGGTTTTATGAAAGTTAGGATTGTCAATTGTTTTAGCTTATGAGTCAGCACATAGTAGATGCTCAACAAGTATCAATTTCATCTCTGCTTTTGTTGATAACAATAATACTAGGTCAAACTATCACATGATTTGGGTAGTCCATGTAGCAGCTGTGTGTGTGTGTGTGTGTGTGTGTGTGTTGTGAGGGGAGGTTAGAAGTGGGATTGTTCACCAGATGGTATATATTGCCAATTCAACACCTGCTGTCCCCGTTTTTCAAGATGGCAGAGCTCTGGTTTTGTTCCACCCTCCAGCAAGCAACTTGGATAAATTAGAATAGGTCTAAGCCAATAATAATGGTCCCATTTTCTTGATAATTATTGGTTTAAGTGCTGGTCAGTGAGATAAAAGGAGAATTTTGCTGGGAGACTCTTGGGGAAATTTATTTGCTCTTCAAAAGAGATGTGTGCAGTAGTGGTCCCAAGATGCATGGACCTGCAGCACCATCTTAGACCAGGAGTAAAATTAGTCTCAAAGCTTTCCCTTGGAGAACCTGCTGTACGAAGAGATGAGAAATCTGGCTGTTGTATTGTGGTGTTATCTGCAAAATTAGCCAACTCTGTGATGGCCTTACCACTAAACATTTATTGAGGAGTTAATACATGTCTAATGTTAGCAATGCTCATGTGGGTTGTCTGTTATTTGCAGCTAAAAGGCATCCTATCTAACAGGCTGTCGTCGGGTGAGGACCTAGAGTTTAAACTTGAGTTTTCCTTTTTGAGTATAGAGGAAGATCCTTATGTTCTTATGAGTGATATTTGAAATGGAATGAAGAAATAGGTTTCCATGTCAGCCTGTCCCAAGTCACTATCTGGGGAAACATTTTGAAGCCCAATTTATCCTGCTTATTCGCAGAAATATTTGACTGGGTCTAGTGGAATCATGAACTCTTCAGCCTAGAGAAGAGAAAGGGAAGCTATAAACTTATTCTAGGTGCTACATTCTGTATGTTCATTCTTCTATATGCTGCACATATCTTTTAACCTCCACATGAGAGTCTAAAAGGTTGTATTATCGTCATTTAAAGATGGGGAAATTGAGGCTCAGAAAGGTTAAACAGTTTGCCAAGATCTGTCTGCTATTTAGTGGAGGAGTCAGTATAAAAAAGCTAGAAACCAGGTGAAAGAGATGAAAGTTCAAAGAAATCAGGGGACTTATATACAAGCAAGTTAATTACCAAGACTTATCTAGAATCCAAGTTTCTTGATGTCTTGAATTTCTTAAATTACTCTCCCTAACCAAGATTTTCTGATGTGAGCAATGACTAGAATATCAGAGATTTACCTATTGAATTTATTTATTTAGTCAAAGAGTATTGTGCACCTACTAAATGCCCAGCATTGTGCTAGGTATTGGGTATACAGTGGTGGTCAAAAGGGGTTCCTGCTGCTCACTTCCTTCATGTGGCCACTCGTCTGGGCATGCCATGAATGGTACTGGCATGGTTGGTGAGTGCCCCAAGGAGGCCAGAGTCTGCTTTGCAGAGGGTGCAGAGAAGACCAGGATCTAACAGAAAACCAGGGCCTAGGGTGTGGGGCCTGTGAGAAACTCCCTAGTGGGTGAGAATGATGTCTTGGGACCTCAAAACGTGCTGCCTCTCTGAGGGCCAACACTTCTGTTTCCAGGCAGAGTGGGTACAGGCAAGGGCTGAGGAATTAGAAAACTCTAGTTCCCAGGAGAAGTACGTTGAGCGGGCCTGCTTTAGCCTGGCTCCCCCAGAAAGCATTGAGGTGTGCTCTGTGTTTATTCAGCTTTGTGTCTCGGTTAGTGGGAAGCTTCTGGAAGGTGGCAACTACTTTTCTTCTTTCACTGTGAATGTGCTCTGGTGACACTATGAGGCCTGGGCATCTGCCAAGGTCAGCCACAGGGAGACTGAGAAAGAAGCCATAGTGTACAGGTGAAGGCTGGACAACGGGTTCCCTGGAGGGAAAAAGTCCTGGTTTGTTGTAGTTGCTGCTTTCTTTGTAAATATTCCCCATCACCATGCTCATGACTGACTTTAAGCTAGCAATGGGATGTCAACCAATTCTTGAAATTCATAAAAACTTAACCAATCACTCTTGAGAGCCAGTATGAGATGCTATAGGACACACTGGCTCTAGTCCAGCCCTGCAAATAGGCATCCTGAAGCACCCATGAAGTGGCTGGCTCCCTAATTTACCTGGATACATGCATGGTAGAGTCTGAGGGCCCCAGGTGATTTCCAGGTGATGAGACCAGAATCAGCAGGGACACTTCCCCCAGTCCCTGAGATGACTTACTCTGCCTTTGAAATATGGGTTGATTTCTGGCCATTTCTCCTTTTCCTACACTCCTCCTTGGTAGTCCCCACCCGCCCGCCCCCGCCTTTTACCTCTGATTAAAAAAAAAAGTAAGGAAGGATCTAGAACAAACATCTTTTGTTCTGTTTAAACAAGAGATACTTTTCAGGTGTGCTATTTCCATAAGGCATCAAGTTAGGAAGAAGATGTGTGTTTTATTTGTCTTGCCAGGAAAACCAAACACCTTATGGGCTTTGCCTAATGGTGCAAACCCATGCCTTCTGATGTGCATTCAGAATATAGTATTGTTTACCGACTCTACTTAAACAAAATAAATAAAAAAGACGTAAAATGTCACACACCAGGATCTCGGGGCTGCCTGATGAACATCTCGTATTTCCAACAGACGCTCATGTTTCAAGCTGCTCCTGTCTTCAGCATGATTTAGAATTTTATTTGTTTAGCCTGTAAAGTAGAGCTGAGAATATCACAGACTTGAGATGCAAATCTTATTAATGAAATAGCATTTAGAAATGAGAGCATCGCCATTTCTGCTATTACATTGTCTGTAGATTAGTTATAATGTTCTGAGGACCCTGTCTGATCAGAAGCTTATTCTAAGTAGCAAATCCCATTTAACAAAAGAATGCAATTATTGGTTGCTGTCTTAAGGGGACAGTTACAAGGCAGATTAAAACATGAATATTTTTTTAAAGTAATTAAATGGGCAGGAGACAAATTCTGAAGATAGAAGGAGGCAAAGAAAAAATGATGAACTGAAATAGAATGGGATTTGAAAATTGAAAAGTAAGCGGATGTATCATTGTTGGGGTGTTGGGGAGGGGGAGACCCTAGTGAAGAGATGATTATGGAATTGAATCTGAGGTTTGGAGGCCATGCATTGAATATGGGTGTCTATTCCTTTTGTCTTTTAAACAATTTTTAAAAATTTATTTTAGAGAGGAAGGGAGAGGGAGGGAGAGAAAGATAGAAATATTAATGATGATAGAGAATCATTGATTGGCTGCCTTCTGCACACCATCTACTGGGAATCAAGCCTGCAACCTGGGCATGTGCCTTGACTTGGAATGGAACAGTGACCTCCTGGTTCATAAGTCCATGCTCAACCCTGAGCCACTCCAGCTGGACTGTTCTTTTGGTCTTGTCATAATAAAGCAGAAGCATTTATTGGAAATCAGAACAGTGAAAGGTGAGAAGACGCCTCCTTACTTCATTGATATTGGAAATCTTTGAGGGCACTCACACTTGCTTAAAAGATGTTGGCAAAAAAAAAAAAAACCATCTTGGGGAGAAAGACAAGGGCAAGCTGCTTTTTAAAATGGAAGAGGAGGACAGGACAAGTGAGAGAGAAGGCAGGCGGGGAAATACTCATCTCTGGGACGAGGTTCTCCAGTGGGGATAGTACAGGGTCCCCAGGTCTAGAGTCAGACATACCTGGATGTCAATCCTGTTCCTGCCTTAACTGTGTGACTGAGGGGCACGTTTCTTAACCTCTCTGAACTTTAATTTCCCCCATCTGAACAATAGGACAGGTGCAGCAGGATTGTGGTGAGAACAAAATGAGAAAATAATAGAACACATGGTACACATTCAAGAAATGTCTTTCCCTTCTCAGGGAAATTACAACATACAGTTACAACTATGTGATTTGTGGCAAGCAGCCCTGTTTTCATTACATTTTCTGACACAGTCTGATGGGATTCTTTGGGCCACACCTGATGGACAGGTGGGCCTTAGAAAGCTGCCCCAGAGTCCTGATGCTGGTGAGGAGAGACACACGGTTACCAGGAATCCTGCCTGTGGATAGTGTGTGAGCTGTGGGAGCAAGAGTCAAGTTCATGGTGAATCCTGGCTGCTAACTGTCCTCCACATGAGCTAGTCCCAACCTGTCAACAGGTGGTGGGAGAGGGCAAGGGTCATTAATTTTACTTTTTGATAGAGTTACTGTTTTATTATTTTTCTATATAAATGTGGTACTGACTCATTTCAGAATTTTTTTTTTAATTAGCAAACACAAAAGAGCCCAAAGAAGAAACTATAGAATACCCATAATTTGTCTACCCACATGAAAACAGTGTAGAGCTTGTCAAACTTTTTATTCTTGCTGAATGAATTTATTCCTTTAGAAATGAGTCCCACCTCTTCTTATAAGCATTGTTTTCAATGTAAGCATCATGCTTTAAGTGAAATTACTTATTACCCCCCATGTCCGGGTTCTGAGCAAAGCTGACTGTGTGTAGGGACACCAGGGCTGGTACTGTGGCTTCCTCTCCCAGGAGATGCACCAACATGTGCTCTGGTTGGGGTATATTTTTCCAGATCATTTCTTCATTCTTTGTGCTTATGTACATTGCAGTGCTGGCAGCTGTTTGCTCTGAATGGTTAAAATCATGGGTACTTAAAATTTTAATATCTTGCCTATCTATTTTTGCTTATTTTTGTTTGTAATGGCTTTGTATTGTTTTTGAAACAAGTGTATTGCTTTTATATAAAACTTTACAGAAAATATATTAAACCAGCTTGTGAATTGCATACTTTCTATACTAGAAATGCAGTATGTGTGTATATATAAATAGCTATGCTGGTATATAGGGGATGCAGAGAAGGAAGTCAGTATGTCTGTTTCATTTAAAACAATATATTTTATTGATTTCAAAGAGGAAGGGAGAGGGGGAGAGAGAGATAGAAACATCAATGATGAGAGAAAGGAAAGTCATTGATTGGCTGCCTCCTACACACCCCACACTGGGGATTGAGTCCGACATCTGGATATTTGTCCTGACCAGGAATTGAATCATTACCTCCTGGTTCATAGGTTGATGCTTACCCACTGAGCTATGCTGACCGGGCAATATGCCTCGTTCAGATTTATCTGAGATTCTAGCCACTTTGTATCATTTTTTTTTAAGTTCTTGTTCCACCTACTTCTTATTCGTTTCAGGCCTGGGAAACCAATCTGTGACTTCAATTTGATTAGCATAGATTTGTAGACTTGGTAGGGATTGTGTTCTTGAATTCATTTAATTGGCCTAATCCATTCAAACAGAGTCACCGAACACCAGCAAAAACGAGTCCCAAGCTGATGGCAGTAGCTTGCTTTCTGGAAGGAAGATTGATTGAATGCGGTGAATCGATGTTTGCGAGTCATCAGTTAATTTCCTTTTATGTCCCACATGTTAATTACCAGAGGAAACAATTTCATACGTAACTGAAAAGGATGAAACAAGATGTTTATTCTCATGTCAAATTACTTGGAACGAAAAAGTCTGGAAAGCCACAGATGGGCACTGCCCACGAGTGGTCTAAGAGCAGTGACTTGAATGCTTCCATTTAGCAATGAGGCGGATGTATGTCTGCTGAGTATCTCTGGGAGGAGGATATTGATGTTCCAAGGCTAACGTTCAGTCATGTGATGTAGACATTTCCAAGGCAACGACGAGAACAGTCACAGCTGCTATGTTACATGGTTGACCTGAAAAATTAGATTTCTCAAACTTGATGACTCCAATGCTGACTTAATTATTTTCACAATAAAGCTACTTAAATACATGTAAAAACAAAACTTTGTATAAACCCTTTTATAGCTCCTAGAAAGCTGTAGTACACATTTAAGGATTGCATTTTATTTTAGTTGAATTTTATTGAGTTTATAGTTTTATTTATTTATTTATTTATATTTAATTTGTTGGGTGATGTTGGTTAGTTGAAACTGAGTCATCACCCTTAACATGAATTTAGTTCTTTTGGGTTTGATCTTTTTGCATCATGTCATGAACATTTTCTCATTCATTCATCAGTTTTTATTTTAATTTTTTAACTTTGAAGTATCTTGGGGCAGCTCTAGGATATAATTATTTGTATTTTATTTTGCTTACATGTAATAGAAGCAATGCTCAAGCTCAAAATTAAAACTTGCAAATTTCCACAATGACTTATGCGAAGTAGAAAATTCAGATTCTCGGAGAACTTGTATCTAATAGTGGTATTTGAAATCAAGCCCTGCTAGGGCCTCTTAACCCTTCACAGTTGCCAGTAACCTAGCTAGGTACAATCTTAGCTTAGATAACTGCCCCTTCCCAGAATAGCTGGTGGTAAGGACAGGGCATGAGAGAGCCAAGGATGGAAAGGAGGAGGGAAGTGGGCTAGAAAGGAAGGATGCCACTTCTGTGTGCCCTTTGCTTCCAAGGTATGAATCATGCCATGACTATCACTTTGACTCTGTCAGCACAGTATGGGACAGAAAGATTTCTTGGTCAAGGTAAATAGGAAACAATCTGAGTCTAAGTCCTAGCTCCTCTGCTTGTGGCTGAGAGATCTTTGCTACAGTTTTGAAAACACAGGCTTGACTGCTGGTCCCAAATACGGTGAGTTAAACAAGATGAGTATTACAATTGTCTCTCATGTGACAGTATGGGGTAGGGGATCCAGGTATGGTGGCTTGGCAACACAGGAAAATGAGCTTCTACCATCTTCTTCGTCTGTCAACCTCACCTTCATTTCCATGCTCAAATGACCAGCCACTGAGTTTCCATTTCTGCCAAAAGTGAAGGGAAAGAGGAGGGAAAGGCCACATGCCCTTTATTTTATCCCCTGGAAGCCACACCCATCACTTCTGCTCACACATCACCATCAGACTTTACCACATGGTCCCGGGCACTGCAATGAGGGTAGTGTATCCATCCAGACAAATATTCCTAGAGACGATTATTAGTATTAAATTGGAGTTTCCACCAAGAATTCTTGGCATAGCACCTGACTTTTAGCAAATGCGGAGTAAAATGAGCTGCTGGCCGCAAGCTTGGGCAGCATCAGTCAAGGCAGTGACTTTCCATCACGTGAAATAATGCCAAGTGCTGTCCACATTCAAATTATGATGGTAACAGCCATGGCTGGCAGAATGCTCTCTGATCAGCCCTCAGCTGTCACAGGCAGTGCTGCAAAGAGGTTAATGCATGACTTAGCAGCCTGGCCCTGCCCCTTAAAGCTGTCATTCGGGTGAGTTATTTCTCCGCTCTACATCCCAGTTGCCTCATCTATAGGATGAAAACAACAACAGCATCTGCTTCATAGGGTTGTCATAATAATCACTAAATGGACTGCTATTTGTAAAGTGGTTATCATAGCATGGAACACATAGAAATTGCTATGTAAGTTAGTGTATATTAAGTAAAGAAAATGATTGCAAGTCTACTCTTTAGTCCTGATGTTATGAATGAGGTCCATCTAACAGGAGGCTGAGTAGAAGCTCTGTTAAGAGAGGAATTTATCTTTCTTTCTGCTAGAAGCCCAGGGCCTGGACAAATAATACCTGACCGGTGGTGAGCACTTAGTGGCTACTCAGATCCCAGAGGCTTGTTCCTAAGGGAAATAACATGTCAAAACTGACCTGACATCCTAGTTGCTTAAGGTGTCATCTGGCAGTAAGGAGAGAATTTGCCAGAAAAGAAACAAGTCATGATCTTCAGGGGGATCCTGGATGCCAAACCTCTGGGTATGGAGCAGTGGAAAGAATACTGATGCTGGAGTGCACAGCCTGCATTCAAGACTTGGTTCTGCTGTAACTATTTGTAGAACCTTGTAGGGAAGGGAGTATCAAAACCTTAGTTTATTCATCTGTAAAATGGGAATCATGTTTAGCATATTGGGCATTTTGAGAAATACGTGTGTCAATTCATTAAAGGCATAAAAACTCATCTATTGTGAAGGGGCCTGGCTAGATGTGGGGATCTCCTCATGGCAGGAAATATGATCCACACATGAAGAATCCTATGAGGCTGCCCTTGAAAGCAGAGAAAGGCATTGAGCTGGGCATTTTACAAGGGAGATCTGCAACTCTGTCACTTGTTTCCAGTAAGATGAGATGTGAAATCGTTCCTGTCTTTGGACATTTAAAACCAAATAAAAAAGGCTCGCCTTCCACTCTCATATGCAGTGAAAGCTCAGGTTCAATCTTCATATTTTTATGAACGCCAGGAGGCTTAACGGTTTCTTTCTCATTTCTCTTTCCAGTGCATGGTTGTCACTGAATAATTCTTCATCTTGACTAGGTTTACCTCATGTGACTTTTATTTCTGTTTTCTCCTATGTTCACCTCAATGTGCCACAAACCCTTTTAAAAATTTGGCTAAATCATCCCCAACTCAAGATAGCAGATATAGTAGACTTCTACTGAGAAAGAGTCAGCACACAGCCCTGAAAGAAAACTTGAATAATTCGTTAGGTTTTTCCGGTTTGTAAATTTCCCTTAGTCCTTTCCCACTGCCAGGACCATCTCACAGGCTGTCTTTCCCGCTCACGTTCTAGTCTCCCTCAGTTTCACTGGGCCCTTCTCCCTTTTCTTGAGGACCAATTCATGTCAATTTCTACCAAGATGCTTTCTCCTTTCTTTTGGAATGTTAAATAAACTTTAGTCTGCTGATCTAACTGCTTTTTATCTCCTTTATCTTCCATATCATGCCTAGAACCCATCTTTTCACATCAGAGTGGTCCTGCAAGATGGGTTTCACCTTGGCTGGGTAGCTCAGTTGGTTAGAGCATCATCCTAATACATCAATGTTGCCTCAGTCAGAGCACATATAGGAATCAACCAATGAATGCATAAATAAGTGGGACAACAAATCAATGTTTCTCTCTCTCTGCCTTTATCCTCTCTCTAAAATCAATATAAAAAGATGCTTTCCTAAATAATAGTTTCGCTTAAAAGAAATTTTGCCACTAACTTTTAAAATAACATGTTCCCAATTCCACTTCATTAAAGAATTCTGATTTCTTAATTTAAAGAGGAAAAAGGAAAGGGGTGAATATTTATTGAAAACTTATTAAAATCTAACTCTGGGCCAGTGCTTTTTATGCATCATTTCATTTAATGCTTACATAAGCCCTGTGGGAGAAGGGGTCATCACGCTTGTTTACAGATGAGGTCAGTGAGGGTCAGGAATGGAAGGATACCCTACATGACATCAGATGGTGTGTGGTGGACCTCAGTTTACACCAGAGTCTTTATAATTCAGATCCACGCTGTTTCCATCATTCATCTTGCCTTTGAAGAGAGGGGTTGATTGTGGAAACCTCATGTGTAGACACACACGTTCCTTCCTTGATTGACCACTCTTTGCCCACAGTCCAGTCTTTCCCATTTCCTGTGAGAAACTCTTGTTCTCTTTTGCCCTCAGCTCCTGCTCTCTCTCCAAGGGTCCTTTGTCTTTGGTTCTGTCAACTCCATCTCTAGATCCTGTTCTTTCCTGCTCTAATTTGATCCCTAAGTCCTGTCTAGAGACTCTTGGAATAGAATCCACAGACCCCCTCACCCTCAGCATCTACTTCTCGTTCATCCTGTACTTCTGGCCAATTTCTACCTTTCTCCTTTCTTCCATACTTTCTACTTCCTTCTGGAATGTTAAATGAGGTTTACTCTGCTGATATTCCTACTGGTGAGCTTGTCTTCTGTTCACAATGCTTTAGATCAGGGATGGTCATGGCTCCTGGGGAAGGTGGGAATGCTGTGGGCTCTGGTTTCAGGAACCTCTGTGGGATTCTCTTGTGCCAGTGCCCTGTAATGGGTGTGTTGTTAAGAGCCTGGACGGGGAGTCAGAGAGATGTGGGTCCCAACTGAAGCCTCACCTCTAACCACTTGTATGACCTTAGGCAAATTAAACAATTTGCTTTAGTTTTTCTTTCTTCTTTAATTTGGGGACAATGAGAGCATCCAACTCAGAATGTTGCCGTAGGGTTTAATGATACGATATAGCACAGGACTGGTAAATAGTAAGAACTCATGAATGATAGCAATTGGTGTGGTTATTGACATGGAGGTCTTGCTATCACTTTCCTTCTCAAGCCCTTCATGGGCACCCATGCTGGCCAGCCTGGACTCTTTGGCCTGACACTCAAGTCCCCCACCATCTATAATTTAGCCTCATGTGTTGTACTTATTAATGATGAACTACACACCATGGCCTGGATGCAGCCCCTGATTTTAGCCTAGGATAGCCACCTCTACCAAGAGGGAGTCTAACCATGCTTTCAAGCCTAGTTCATTCATTTTTGACCCACTGCCTCTGCCTTGAGAAGTGAGCCCACCCTAGCCTTTATTTGGTCATATAGTCTTTACAAAGGACCGCTTTTTATATTTCTATTTATGTAAAAGGCATAAGCTTCTATATTTAGCGATCACTTAAAAAAATCTTCATTGAAAAGTGAAAAAAAAAAAAAAAGAATCATCCTAGAAGATTCAGGGCTGTGTACTTTCAAAGGCTCAATTGTGAGTATGTCGCTAGAAAACGAAGAGTGTTTTCTGACTCTAGGTTTAGAGTGCCTTGCCATGTTCTTGCTTTCACTGGAGTCCCTTGCTGTGTACTTACTGCTCTAGGGGACAAATAGCAATTTTAAACCCTGACAATATATCCTCATTTCCTGTTTGCCTGAGGGTATCTGAACTCATCATTACAGTGAATCAACAGTAGAAAAGAGAAGTTAGGAACTGGCTCCCCACTTTTGTTTTATATTCAGATTCAAAGACAGTGGAGATTTTCCTCTTGCACTTTGGCAGAGAGAGCCTCCTTGGAAAACTCAAAGCTAATGGTGGAAAAGAAAAGGCCTGGTGTGCCATTGCCAGCTTCTTTGCCCATCAACTTAGATTAGGTTCTATTTTGAAATGTAAAAAGGCTTGTTTTGGGTTTAGGAATGAGAGGACGCCTTGTTTCCTCTCATCTCAGGCCAGTTTCTGTAGAGTAAGCCATGGGCCCAATGTTTCCGATGAGCTGTGATAGATGGTTCCCTCTGAAAGTTAAAACTTGGCCCAAGTTCGCAGAGAGCCTTGATTTTCTGACGTCGACACTGTCTACTGAGTTTGTCTTCTGTTCACAGAACTTTAGATCAGGGATGGTCATGGCTCCTGGGGAGGGTGGGGATGCTGTGGTCTCTGGTTTCAGGAACCTCTGTGAGATTCTCTGTCAAAAGGATCTTCCCCCAGTTTCTCCCAGTTCTGCCACTTCCTTGCAATGGTAGCTGTGTTGTGGAGGAGTTGGTTCTTTCCACAAAGGTTTCATTCATACTTACATATCTCCCCAACTTTGGATGGTCCTGGCAACTTTTCCCTGCATTGCCTTCCCATTCATCTAATTGGTTGGAACCAGCTCTCTTATCCTAAACATGGAGCATTCAGTTTATTAGAAAATGTCACCGTAGGGTATTAGATGATCTGGTTTTAACAATAATAATGTGGCTCCATGTTAATTAGACCCTAAATACTGACGGGCACTGTGCTAAGTATTTCATATTCATAAACTCGTTTACAATCCTATGAGGTAGACAGTTATGATCCCTATTTTATATGTTAAAAAACAAAGGTTAAGCAGCATAGTTAAGGCCAGAGACCTCAGAAATACTGAGGCCAAAATTCAAGTTCTGCCAGATACCAAATCTCGCTCTTAGCTTTCTCTATCTCCCACTTCGTTAAACAAAAATCTTCATTTCACCACTGCCTGGCTGTTGGCAGTGTGTTTATTAAAAACAAAGCCCTAGATCTTATTTCAGCTCCTCTAACATGACTTCCCTTGAGTATTTTGCTTTGAGGCTAAAAAATCTGAACACAAGCATCTCAATTAAAGTGCCTTTGAAAAGATTTATTAGCAGATTGCTTTCATCTTGACCATAACTAATCCTAGAAATGGGAAAAACAAGACAAGTGGCCAGAAGTACTCTTTGAAACACTGCATTTGGTGGAACTGGCACAGAGTAGCTTTTAAGAATACATTCAGTTCTCACCAGCCTGCCTGGGGTCGAAGTGAAACAGAATTTGCAGCCCAATAAAGGTGTCTATAAATGAATCATATCATGCGATGAGATGAGGGAAACTGCCTGATGAAAATCACCACATTCTGTAGCCAAGTTTCTAGAAATATATGCAATCAACTGATGTAGAACCTAAGGTGGTGGTCACACATTCAAAACCTCCTCCCTCCCCGCTCTTTCCTCGCTTCCTTTCTTTCCTCCCTGACTCAAACATGTATTGAGCTCATTCTACACACTAATCACTAGGTGCTAAAGGTTCAAAGGTGGACACACAGAATCCCTGTCCACTTGAAGCTTATTACAAATGGGAGAGACAATAGCAAATCAATCAACACATACATAGTAGGTCAGGTAGTGGTAATAACTGTGATGGAAAAGTAACCCGAGGTTAAGTGGCTGGAGATGGATGGCACATTCCCTTTTACATAGATAGAATGGGCCAGGAAGGCTTCTCTGATGAGGTAATATTTGAACAGCCACCTGAGAGGATTAAGGGATTGAGCCGCCTGTATTTGTGAAAAAAGGGTACCCTCAAAGGGACACAGCAAGTGCAAAAGCCATGAGGCAGGAACATGCTTGTCATTTCCTGGAACTGTAGAGATCAGTGCAGTCAGAGTAGGGTGAGTGATGGGAAAAGTAGAGGAAACGAGGCTGTGGAGAGGGCTAGGGTGAAATCAGGGCTAAGGAAAGAAGTTTGCTCTTTATTTTAAATATATTTTATTGATTTTTACAGAGAGGAAGGGAGAGGGATAGAGAGTTAGAAATATCGATCAGCTGCCTCCTGCACATCCCCTACTGGGGATGTGCCTGCAACCAAGGTACATGCCCTTGACCGGAATGGAACCTGCGAGCCTCGAGTCC
>PVJC01006854.1:0-46106 GCA_004026665.1 Murina feae | reverse complement strand
GGAATTTCAAAGCAATTAAAATCTTCACATTTCTCAGCACTGGCTTATATATCCTGAGCTATAGAAAAGCGAGCGCAAACAGCCAAGATACGAGGTGGTGTGACACTGCAGAATTCTATATTTACCTGCTATCCATGTCTTTCGTATCCGCTTGACTGAATTCACAAATCAAAAGCTGATTTCTCTCTTTTTATTTTTTCAGCAGCCATCAGCTGCACCGCTGCAAATACCCAAGTTCCAGCATCAAGCTGCAAACTGCACACACGCAGCTGCTGGCTGTCTTGGCATCATCACCCAGGGTCTGCCTGCAAGCCCAGCTCAGGGGCTCACAAGAGGCCCGCAGCAGGGGAGCTCACAGCCCTGGGTCCCAGCAGCTGGAGCTGCATCTGCACATAATGCCAGTGGCATCCTGAGGGAAGAGTTAGGCCTCAGAGAATCACAGGGCTGGCTCTGGGGAGCACAGGGCCTCGTTTCTGTATAATTACATGTGGGCTGCAGCTCCTCCTTAATACAAAGCTAATGGTTATTCCCAGAAAATGTCCTAATCAAACAATTCTTGGGTAACAAAAGCTGAGAGAGATGGTTTCCCAAATATATGAAGATTCCTTTCTTCACATGGAATAGATACAAATCTGAGACTAGGAGGCGGGAATGGCACGGGGACATCACCACACATTCAACACTCTAGGACAAGCATGTCAAACTCAAAGGCTAACACAGGCCAAATAAGGTTTAAATTTATGTGGGCCACAAAAAAAACCCAAAAGCTTTAATTTTCATAGAAATGTAGGTTTTTTTCCATAGAGACATGCTGAATACAAAGGGCTGAAATAAATGAGTCATCGTTAACATAAAATAATAGAACATCTTAATAAAAATTAATACTTTTTCTTGAACATTAACTTACCAGACGTTGAATAACTGCACAAATTAATAAGCGTAAAACAAACCTATTTTTCTTGTTCTCCAAAAGTGAAATATTTCCCGTTGCGCACAAGAAACAAGTCAGTCCAAGACTAATGACGTGGCAGTCGGCTGCTAAAACACTCGCTGCTAGTATTAGTGGGGAGCAATGGTGCATCTACGCGTAAGGGAAATGAATGCAACACAATTATAGTCATCAGTCATTAGCAAATTTTGTAGTTCGTTATTAATAATTATGTATAACAAGATATTGTAAAAATTAAGTTATGACATTTTAATTAAAACATTTCTTATATTGGCTGGGCTGCAGAAATATTCATTGTGGGCCGCATGTGGCCTGTGGGCCATGAGTTTGACATGCTTGCTCTCCGACTTCAGCTTCTGGCTCACGGCAACCTCCACCAACATGTTTTAGGGAAATTCCTTTTACTTAGCGAAAGCCAGCTAGTCGGAATAATTCAGCCTGTCCCCTCCCCCAAAGATGGTGCCTATTTTTGATTCCAGAAGTAATTTTCTCAGCGCTGGAAGTGTCCCTCCGTTCTATAACAAGCAAAAGCAGGTCTGGGCCTTCCAGAACCTTCTTCTGGAAGAGATCTTGTAAGGTGGTTCATTCTGGGAGAGATCATCAGGCCATCCTTTCTTTTGTTGCTGTTGTTTTCCTTTTTTTAATTTAAATTTCTTATTGTTGACACTATTACAGAAGTCTCCCACTTTCCCTTCCTTTGCCCACCTCTACCCAGCCCCTCACTCTCTTTTGACTCTCCCTACACAAGTGTCTGTGTCCATGAGCTATGCACATATGTTCTTTAGCTAATCCTGCACCCTCCTTTAGCTCACATCCCCTGCCCTGATATTTGTTGGTCTGTCCCACGTATCATTGCCTCTGATTCTGTTTTGTTCACCAGTTTATTTTGTTCATTAAATCCTACATATTAGTGAGGTCATACGGTATTTGTCTTTCTCTGACTGGCTTGTTCCACTTAGCACAATACTCTCCAGATCCATTCATGCTGTTACAAAGGGCAAGAGCTTCTCTCTCTCTCCCTCTCTCTCTCTCTCTCTCTCTCTCTCTCTCTCAGCCATGTGGTATTCCATTGTGTAAATGTACCACAGTTTTTTCCCCACTCATCTACTGATGGGCACATGAGATGCTTCCAAATCGGGGTGCGTATATTCTTTCTGATTGGTGTTTTGGATTCTTAGGATACATACCCAGAAGTGGGATCACTGGGTGAAAAGCAGTTCTATTTTTAATTTTTTGAGAAACTCCACAGTGTTTTCCACAGTGGCTGTACCAGTCTGCATTTCCACCGACAGTGCACTAGGATTTCCTTTCTCCACATCCTCACCAGCACTTGCGCTTTGTTAGTTAATTATTTTTTAAAAGATTTATTGTTTAAAGTATTACATAACTCTTCTTTTTCCCCATTGACCTCTCCCGAGCTGCCCCCATCTCCCAGATGACTTGTATGCATGCATATGAGCATAACCAATGGACACAGACAGTAGGGGAGATAGGACATGTTAATTTCTTGATGGTAGCCATTTTGACAGGTGTGAGGTGATACCTCATTATCATTTTAATTTGCACCTCCCTGATGATTAGTGCCCTTGAGCATTTTTTCATGTTCCTATTGCCCACCTGTGTATCTTCTTTGGATAAATTTCTAACGATTTTGGTCCTTTGCCCATTTTTTAATTAGATTGTTTGTCGTCCTGGGGTTGGGTTGTATAAGTCCTCTTTATATTTTGCATATTAACCCCTTATCGCCTGAATCACTAGTAAATATGTCCTCCCATCTGATAGGTTCCTTTTTGTCTTGATGATGGTTTCTTTTGCTGTGAAGAAGCTTTTTAGTTTAATATAGTCCCATTTCTTTATTTTTTCCTATGTTTATCCCTCGGAGACATATTGGCAAAAATATTGCTCTGAGAGATGTCTAAGATGTTACTACCTATGTTTTCTTCTAGGATTTTTATGACTGTGCTTCTTACATTGAAGTATCTTATCAAATTTGAGTTTATTCTTGTGTATGGTATAAGTTGGTGGTCTGGTTGGCATTTTTTTTTTTTTGCATGTACCTGTCCAATTTTCCCAGAACCATTTATTGAAGAGACTGACTGTGCTCCATTATATATTCTTATCAAATATTAATTGAGTGTAATGGCTTGGATCGATTTCTGGGGTCTCTGTTCTGTTCCATTGATCTATATGTCTGTTCTTGCGTGAGTACCAGATAGTTTTGATTGGCAGTGGCTTTGTACTACAGTTCGATATCCAGTAATGGGATCCCCCCAACTATGTTCTTTTTCTCAAGTTTGTGGAGGCTATTCAGCCTCTTTTGTGGTTCCATGTAAATTTCTGGAATATTTATTCTAGATTTGTGAGATATGCCATTGGTATTTTAATAGGAATTGCATATAATTTATAGATTTACTTTGAGTAGTATAGACATTTTAATGATCATTTTTCCAATCCATGAACATAGTATATACTTCCATTTGTTCACATCTTTCTCTATGTCTTTGTTCAATGTCCTATAGTTTTCTGAATACAGGTATTTTACCACCTTGGTTAAGTTTATCTCTAGGTATCTTATTTTTGTTGTTGTCTTTGTTATAGTAAATGGGATTATTTTCCTAGTTTCTCTTTCTGGTAGTTTGTTTTTGATTAATAAAAATGTCATCGATTTCTGGATATAAATTTTGTGTTCTGCTACTTTGATGAATTCATTTATTAGATTTAATAGTTTTTTTGTGGAGTCTTTAGGATTTTCTATACATAATATTGTGCCATCTGCACATAATGACAGTTTTCCTTCTTTCTTTCCAATTTGAATGCTTTTTATTTCTTATTCTTGTCTGACTGCTGTGGCTAGGATTTTCAGCACTATGTTGAATAGGAGAGGTGAAAGCAGACATCCATGTATCTATGTCTTATTCCTGATCTTAAAGGAACACTTTTAGTTTTTGCCCATTGAGTATGATATTGGCTATAGGTTTTTCATACACACACACACACTCACACACACACACACAAACACATCCTATCTAATAAAAGAGTAATATGCAAATTAGGTGTCACTCCATCACAAAGATGTCTTCCCCCATAGCTATAAGATGGCGGTGCCCATAGTCCCAAGATGGTGGTGCCCAGTCCGGCTCAGCCCAGCTACTGAACTGGTCAGGCCTGTTAGCCAGGCAGGTGGTGGGGGAGGCGGGGGCTCAGTGAGCAGAAAAGGTGATCAGAGGGGCAAGGGTGGAGCAGGTGATCGGAGGGGCCAGGGGCAGGAGCAGAGCCAGTGATTGGAGAGGTATGAGGGTGTCCTACCCAGGCATAAGACCTGGGCCAGAGGCAAGGCCAGAGATCGCAGGGGCCTGGGCTCTGCAGAACCAGCAATTAGAGGGGCAGGGGCGGAGCCTATGATCTCAGGGGTCTGGACACTGGTGGAGCCAGCAAAGCAGGGGTCTGGGGGTCCCCTGCCCAGGCCTGTAGCCTTGGCCAGAGGCTCAAGGGTGGAGCCAGCAATGGCAGGGGCCTGGGGGTCTCCTGCCCAGGCCTGTAGCCTTGGCCAGAAGCTGCAGTGGGGCAGGGGCAGTGCCGGAAATCTCAGGACCTGGGCAGGTTTTGAGCTGGTGATCACAGAGGCCTGGGCTCTGTGAAGCTGGTTATCAGAGGGGTTTGGGGGTCTTCTACCGAGGCCTGCAGCCTCAGGCAGAGATCCAGGCCTGGGCAGGGGCAGAGCCAGTGATCACAGGGGTCTAGGGGTCCTCTGTCCAGGCCTGTAACATTGGCCAGAAGCTGTAGTAGGGTAAGGCCAGAGCCTGAGATCAGAGGAGCCTGGGGGTCCCCTGCCCAGGCCTGCACCCTTGGCCAGAGGCTGTTGTGGGGCAAGGGCAGAGCTGCTGATGGCAGGGGGCAGGATTAGAGCCAGTGATCACAGAGGCCTGGGCTCTGTGAAGCCGGTGATCGGAGGGGTTTGGGGGTCTTCTGCCCAGGCCTGCATCCTCAGCCAGAGGTTACAGGCTTGGGCAGGGGTGAAGCTGGGATGAGAGGGGTAGGGGTGGAGCCAGTGATCAGGGTGAACTACAGAGGAAACACCTTTTTTTACCGCTCATTGGCTAAGCTCCCTGTATGCCACTGATAATATTCTTAGTAAAATGGGTAATAAGAATCCAAAAAGCCATCTAGGGTTTTTCCACCACACTCCTTGAGGAAAAAAATAAAGGTCCACTGCTGGATGGCTAAGAAATGTCATATTATGCCCTAGCTGGTTTGGCTCAGTGCATAATGCCTCAGCCTGCTGACTGCAGGGTCTGGGTTCAATTCTGACCAAGGGCATGTACCAAGGATGCAGGATCCTTCCTGGCCAGGCCCAGGTCAGGGCATATGTAGGAAGCAACCAATCAAAGTGTTCCTCTCACTTTGATGTTTCTCTCTGTTTTCCCCTTCTCTTCCACATTCTCTAAAAAATCAATGGAAATATATCCTCAGGTGAGGATTAAAAAAAGAAAGCAAGAAATGTCATATCCTGTGAAAGACACATCTTGAAAATGCCTAAAGAAAGTTGTCATTTTTTCATGGTGAAGGGACTGAAAACACCTTGGTGACTGCGGTGACTGGCAGTGGCTGCAGCAGAGGGTTGATGGGGCTAGTGGCTTCCCCTGATTAGCCTGGTTGCCTCCCACAAAGGGAGGCAAGACTGTGGCTTAGGCCAGTTCCTCAAGGGGAGCAGAGAGTGGGCCTAAGCCATCAGTAGGACACCCCCTGAGGTCTCCCAATATGTGAGAGGGGGCAGGCTGGGCTGAGGAGCCCCCCCCCAGTGCCTGAATTTTGTGCACTGGGCCCCTAGTGTGTGTGTGTGTGTGTGTGTGTGTGTGTGTGTGTGTGTGTGTGTATAATTGATTCTAGAGAGGAAGGGAGTGGGAGAGAGAGATGGAAACATCAATAAGAAAGAAACATTGATTGTCTGCTTCCTGCAGCCCCCTAATGGGGATCAAGCTGCAACCTGGGCATATGCCTTCACCAGGAATCAAACTAGTGACTTCTCCATGCCAGGAATGATGCCCAACCAACTGAGCCACACTGGCCGGCTCAATTGTATCCTTGATGTCAGATACTAGTATACTATTCTATACTTCTAAATGCTTCTTATTCGTGATTTTATGTCTCTCTTCATGCTGATGTAGTTCTCATTACATTTCTTGTTGTTCCCATTAAGTTCCTTATAGTTCTCACTAAATTTATTGAGCATCCATTAACCATTACTCTGAAGTCTATCTCTGATACATCACTTGCCTCCATTTTATTTAGCTCTTTTCCTGGATATTCCTCCTGTTTTTTCATCTGCAGCCTATTTTTTTGTCTCCCTATTTTAGTTGTCCCTTTGTGTTGGTTTCTATGTATTAGATAGAGCTGCTATGATGTCCCATCATTGTGGGGTGGTCTTAGTAACTATCCTATGGGACCCAGTGATCTCCTGGATGCTTTAGAAATGTCTCATTTTTGAGTTATTTGGGTCTTGATTCTTGTTTTCCTGCTCATGGGTTGAAAAGGTTGCAGGACTGTGAAGGTCAACCCTGACCATGTCATGCTGAATAAACAAGGAAGTGGAGATTCCCCAGAGCGGCTAATAAGGAATGATGCCCTGCTGACACCGTGCTGTTAGCTCAGTGAAACATGTGTCAGACTTCTGACCTATAGAACTGTCTTGCAGACCTGTTTTCAGCAGTGGCAGCTCATATATCTGAGTCACTGCCAGTTGGCCCCCATGTCTCCCCAGACCAATCCCACCTGCAGCTGTTCAGTAGCAACTGCTCCAAAAGAATTGTCAAGGAGGAAAAAAATATATAAAATATGTGTATATCCTTCTATTTTTAGCAGTGAAAGTAGAGACATTTTTCAAGCCCTCAGCAGGTCTCATGTGGGCTACGCAACCCTACTGACTTTCTTAGAAGAAATCATCCTGAAATATTGTATCCCTTGTAAATCAAATCCTATTTTAATTGAAGGGAATAGAACTTTCTAGTTAAAGGATCTGTGGTGAATCCTTTGTAAAGTTTATTACTATGAAATTCCTACTAGGAAAGCAAAGATTTGATTATTCTTGCATTTCTGCATTCAGATTTTCTTATGTCGAAGATCTTGTGTATTAAAATGCTTTCAAACTGAGATGTGATATCAGTGAGAACAATGATCATGAGAGCTTACCATTTATTGATAGTTTACTATGTTCTATGCACTTCCCACATATTTCCTTCTTTAATACTTCCCAAACCCTATAACGTTGTGTTGTGCCCCCCATTTAACAGAAGAGGAATCTGAGGCCTGAAGAAGTGAATTGTCAGCTAGTAAACTCTATGGGCCCAGTGTGATGGCATTAGAGCCCAGTCCAGCCCCACAGTGTAGCAAGGGCAATGGTGCCAACAGCCATACTGCACCAGCCAAATAATAAGAGGCTCAGAAGCTATTCATTCTGGGTAGACATCACATTTGGAAATGCTTTTACTATTGATAGGCTTTCCTTGATACAGCAGAGATTGCTGTTGGGATTTGGTGTGTAGCCCACATGCTCCCAGCAGCACAAGGATTGTGTCAGTGTCACATCCACATGCTACCTAGGGCCCTCCTATAAGCCTGTGGACTTCAGCTTTCCCTCAGAGATTCCTTAGCCAACTTCTCAGAGTCCACACCATATACTCAAATGTGAGTCTTCTCATGGTCTTCCCTTTGCCCCTGTCAGTGCAGCCCCTCACCTTCTGAGGTTCTATTCTGATTGGCTGATTTCCGGCTGCGCTGAGTCATCGGTGGCCAGGGTTGAGAAGGGACTTCACAGAATCACTGGCAGGTGTTGGCAGGGATCTCACTGCAGCACTACCTACCTCGAACATCTTTCAGAAACACGTCTTCTGTAGTTTCTGACCCTAATCACTTTTTTTTCTTTAAAAAAAAAATATTTGCATTGATATCAGAAAGGAAGGGAGAGGGAGAGAGAGATCGAAATATCAATGATGAGAGAGAATCATTGATGGGCTGCCTCCTGCACGCTCTCAATTGGGGATCAAGCCAGCAACCAGGGCATGTGCCCTGACCAGAAATTGAACTGTGACCTGCTTGGTTCATAGGTCAGTGCTCAACCACTGAGCCATGCTGGCCAGGCTAATGACTTTGTTCATGAGACAAAAAAACCATTCCCTCTGGCTCTGCAGGGGTGTTGAGAAAGAGTAATATACCTCTGTCACGTTGTCCTTGTGCTGTTGTCCACCCAACCTTCCAGCATCCGAACAAATCCACGTCTTTCACCATCAAAACAAAAACTCCCATGCACCTCAGCTTACAACCAAGGCACCTAGAGGGACCCCAGCTTCTCTGTCCTATCAGCAGCTGTTCCTGAATCCCAGTCTGAGTTTCACAGGAACATCTTTATGAAACCAAGCGGTTGAGGGAGCAACAGGGAGAGAATTAGTCTAGTACTAGACTAGGCACAGTATTTGAACTAAATTTAAAAAATTAATTCATACCAACTCTCACTTCTGGGTTCCTATGTTGTGTAAGTTTTTGTTTGTTTGTTTGTTATTTTTGTTTTGTGTTTTTTTTAGTTTCTGAGGGCCCATGATTTTTATCTCAGCTGGTGTAAATGCCATAAAAATATTACACAAGCAGACAGCTGTGTCCTCTCCTCCCCAGTAGCTACAGCTGTTCTCCTGACAAGCTTATTCTTAGATGCGATAAAAATGATAATCATGGCTATTATTATTTGCATTTATAAATGCTGTTAATGTCCAATCTATGAACTCAGGAACTTGGGGTTTTCTTTTCCAAAGGGTATGACTTACACAGGGCAGTTGTGTCCATATTGAGGGAGGCTGCTGAGCTCAGCCCATGGGCAATGCGGACCTCCTTTGGGGATTAGAGGGCAGGTGGAATCACGTTTCCAACTTGCTTCATTTCCCGGCTTGAACTTAATGAAATAGCTGTGTTCCTGAAAAGTTGGCCGTAGAACAAATTCTGTTCAATGCATCGTACTTCCTCATTGATCTTCATTTTTAAATTAAGGATGCATTTCCCTGAGGAAATAATTGGCCCCAAGACCAATATAAATTATACTAAACACTCAATAAACCTTTTTAAATCACACATTTAAAGAAAGTCAGTGCTGTTAGAACATTAATAGTGATGATATGTTTAACATCAGGAAATACAAATATTATGCTAAGAACAATTACCAGAAGAGGTGTTGTGGTGGGAATAGAGCCACATGAGGATTAGGAGAGCAGCATGGAGTCCCTGGATTTTTTTTTTTAATTAAGCACTTCTGAGCCTATCAATCCATCTATTAATAAGAATTTAACAAACTTCAAATTATGTGAACTATTTCCCTCGGTGTCTTGAGAGCCAGGATGTGCAAGACTCAGTCCTGCTGAGAGAGCGTTTCAGTTGCACTGGAAAATAAGCCAGTGAATATAGCAAAAACCATCTGTGGATTGGACATCAGGAGAGCTGGTGTGATCTGGCACTAAACTGACATGCGTTCCTCTAAATTGTAGTTGCCCAATGAAATATACAGGGATTGAACAAAATCACTAACTTCCTAACTTGACTATACATGATAATTTCCTGGTAAAATTATTAAAACCCACTCATTCCATTTAGTAGTTATGGTAGGATCTATAAATCTAAATAACTCTCCTAGGTAATCCTACTGAATCAGACTATGTCCTAGACTAGTACTAGACTAATTCTCTCACCGTTGCTCCCTCAACCTCTTGGTTTCATAAAGATGTTCCTGTGAAACTCAGACTGGGATTCAGGAACAGCTGCTGACAGGACAGAGAAGATGGGGTCCCTCTAGGTGCCTCCATTATAAGCTGAGGTGCCTGGGAGTTTTTGTGTTTTGATGGTGAAAGACCTGACTTTGTTCAGATGCTGGAAGGTCGGGTGGACAAGAACAGCACAAGAACAACGTGACATAGTCTTATAGGACTGATGTTCTGAGCTCTTTAGTTTAATATTTTTGTGATTCTAAAGACGATATGAACTCTAGGTGAACTAGCTGAATTCTACATTCAGACAGCCATAGGCACTGAGAATTAGGAGAGAGACAGGAATGCATTCATTTCCTGTGGTTCCACAAGAAAGTAACAGAGGAGGTGGCTTACACAATATAAATGTCTAGTCTCCCAGTTCTGAAAGCCAGAAGTCCAAATTCAAGGTGTCAGCTGGTCCGTGTTCATAACCAGAGCACAAATGGTGTTTAAAGGAAGACTTTGCTCAAATCATTGACTCTGATAAATTCATATTTTGGTTTAGTTTGTTTGTTTTTTCTTTTTCTTTTTGGCTTATTTGTCTTAGGCATCCCCGTTAGGCACCTCATTTCTGGTGATTCAAAGTTTAATTTGCTATGTATATCCTGACTCTCTTTCTCTCTGGTTTTGCCATCTTTGCTTTTAGTAGAAAAACAATGTATGTGAGGAGAAAGCTGAAAATAATGGCAACGAAAGCTAAACTATATAAAGCATTTTTCTATGTATGAATTAGTTTTCACGTGCCTCACCCTATTGAGTCAGAGAGTGCCTGAAATTGGTGAGTAATGGAGTCATTATGGTTTTCCTGTAATTCTACACTTGGTTTGGGGAACACGAGGTAGTCAAGTTAAGCCTCATTGTTTTCCGCATGATGACCTAAGTATAGATTTCTTCCCCGTGGTAATACAAATCTGGACCTTTCCCAAATCGTAAGCTCTCCAACTTCCTCCACTACATAAGATTGCCTAATAGAAACATATAAAATTACACACATCTTCGCAGAAAATGTGATGACTTCTTGATGGTGACTGCCCTAATATTTGTGACCTTGCATTTATGACTGTAATCCCCCTACTTGCTTCTCCATCTGGATGTCCCTGATACAACTGAGTCCCTGTATATCTTACTGGGGTCACATAAGAGCATATTTGGATGGTAGAATAAAATTAGGTGTTTGGGCTCCAGGTGGAGAGAAGAGCAAGAGACCCCCAGAAAAACCTGTGTAGTTGTGTTTCATTGCTTTGACGGTGCAGTACAAGGCCTTCTCAGGGATCTGGGGTCCAACTACTGCTCAGACACAGAGCTCAGTCCAGAAACAGCTGTCCAGAACTAATTTATTTCCTAATGCTACGGCACTGTTAATTTATAAATTACACTGGTAATTCAAGCTATTATTAATTTCAGATGGTGTAGGGCAAGCCTAATTAAAATATGACATCAATTGCCACACATATGTACCAAAGAACTACCATTTAAAATTAATGGGAATATTAAGTGTGACACTGGGCTCCGAGATGCTTTGCACAGTAATTATAGCATTCCAGCAGGGAAAGATCTGACGAATGCAGGCTTGAGCCTGGTAGCAAATAAACAACAAGATGAAAGGAACCACCAACTCTTCCTTTAAACCTTTGCTCCTGATTCTCCTCATCCTTCCCCACATCAAGGCGAGTACTTTCCCCCCCGAAGATGCTTAGGAAGCAAGAACAAAAGGCTACCATGACCTTTAGAGAAGTTGCTTAATTAGCTTGGGACGCTGAGTTTCCATGGGTCAATGTTGATTGTCTTCTCCACATCCTGAACTTTCTGCACCTGTTTTCTACTCATGACCATGTCCTTGGGTCTTCCTGGTAATTTACGAGCCTTGCTTGTCTTCGTAGCTACAGGCTGTTCTTTCGCTCTTGTGTAGGTAGTGGAGGCAAGCGTTCCCACACATGTGTAGTGGGTTTCCTACGTCATGCTAGCACATGAGGAAATGGCAACCTTATTGATCTTATTCCTGGAGGTTGGCACAGCGGTATCAGGTCCCAGGAGTGGTGGCCGAGTTGGGAAGGTCGTGGCCCTTTTTCACGAGATGGTTGCTTTGTTATCGTTGCCATCATCATTACTGTTGTTACCTTGACAAAACGGCGACCTTCATGTCCCATAACAAATGCAACTGTAACTTACATAGCTCGTCTATCATTCTTTGTATCATATCAGTTTCTCGCTGCTGTTATTTTCATGCTTCGGAGCAGCAGGTGCACGTGGCATTACACGGCAGTGCTATCCCCTGGAGAAAGATGCTCCTCTCTTCCCTCCCTGCTCCTGTGGAGCCACGCATCTTAATCTCGCTCCACTCACGAAGCCTGCGCCTCTGGGCAGATTACAGGAGTGCGAGCGAGAGCAGGTGTGCAGCACACAGAAGTTTTCAAAGTGCTTTCATGTTTGTGCGCGTTTCCATTTGTCACTCCCAACAACCCTCTGAGGTGTGGGGATTGTGTGTTCATTCTACCTGGGCAAATGTCTCAGTTGCTAGTGACAGTCTCAACTCATGCTGCTACCCCGTTGTCACTTTTTTTATTATTATTGAGTTCAGAGAGGAAGGGAGAGAGAGATAGAAACATCAATGATGAGAGAGAATCATTGATCGGCTGCCTCCTGCACACCCCACCCACACTGGGGGTCAAGCCTGCAACTCAGGCATATGCTCTCACTGGGAATCGAACCATGGCCTCCTGGTTCATAGGTCGAAGCTTAACCACTGAGCCACACCTGCTGGGCTCGATAGTCACTGTTAATAGCACTTTCTTGAACTTCTCAAGGTATCCCAGTTTGCGTGATGCGTGTATCATGCTGGTTACTGCATTGAGCGGAGGAGGCCAGATGCTTCCCTGGGAAGGAAGCAGTTACTCTTGTTCTCCATTGTCTTTCTTTGAGGAGGTGGGAGCTCAGGGCAACAAGGGAGGAAACCAAGAAATGCGTCTCCTAGGCTTGAATGTCATGGTCATTCCATCATCAGATCCTTGCGGCCCGGACTCCAGTGTGGAGTCCAGTAGGCAGGGGGTTAGTGTTATTATTCATGATTCTTCCATACAGAACTGATGATGATGATGATGATGAAGTGACAGTGAGATCTGTAACTGACCTCTTGTCCTTTAATTTCTGCCATGTTTGTGATTGGAGCATGGAGTCCCCGGTGTTTGCTTGCCTTCAGGATCCTACACTCAAAAGTTCTAGTAGATTGAAGTTTGGGAAATGGACAGTTGACTGTCTAGCTGTAAAAAATAAATTAACTTTTATTTCATGAGTGTCCCCACTGTCTTTTGTGACGTGTGTGTGCGTGTGTGTGTGAGCGATTGTGGTATTTTTAACTGATACTCGTATGTGGACTGGGACGTGTATGTAATCATTGGCTCTACTCCAAGATTCAGTCTGAATGGCACCTGGAGTCCAAAAGAATCGAGATACACCTCAGGTGCCTTTCTCAGACCCAGAGCCAGAGGGCTCGGTAAAATCAGGGCAGTGCACAGGCCTCTGGGCATTTGTTTAGTCCAGGTAGGAACACGAGCATCACAGCGAGTCCCTTGGGGGGAGCTATGGAGGTGGTGGTGGAGGCTGTGGTTGGAGAAGGGAAGTGTGAATCCACACAGTGTGGAGGAATCTGAACTTGGGAGTGGCAGACATAACCAGGTGCTAGATTGGTTTCTAAAAGCATGCCTTTGCTGTTTTCTCTCCTGTGCTACCTACCGCACCTTCTCCGGCAGCTGTGGGCTTTGTGAGTGAAGACGAATACTTGGAGATCCAGGGCATCACGAGGGAGCAGTCCGGGGACTACGAGTGCAGCGCCTCCAATGACGTGGCCGCACCTGTGGTGCGGAGAGTGAAGGTCACCGTGAACTGTAAGTGGTGTCATGGAACCCCCCCTGCTCCCCCCTAGTGTGGATGGGAGGTGGGCTGCTGGCATGGCCACAACAAAGAGATGGATACAGAGCCAACTCTTAGAGAGTGAATGGCATACGTGGCTTTCTTTAAATATGTTTTTATTGATTTCAGAGAGGGGGAGGGAGAGAGAAATAGAAATATCGATGATGAGAGAGAATCATTGATCAGCTGCCTCTTGCACACTGAGCCAGTAACCGGGGTATATGCCCTTAATTGGAATCAAACCTGGGACCCCCTCAGTCCGCAGACCTATGCTCCATCCACTGAGCCAAACCAGCAAAGGCAACACGTCATCCGTTTTCTGGTTTACATCCATCAGATAAAAGCCAGCTAGTTGCCTGGGAGAAACACTGCTTTTCTTGGTCCTGAAACCAAGGGGAAGTTTATCTTTAGGGTCTCCACAAATAGAGCACCTTGAAATCTCGTCAACCACTCGCAAACAGTGTTTCGGGATTAAATAGAATGGCGCACTTGTTACACCTGTGCTTCCCAGTGCACGCCCCTGCAAACTGTTGGAATTGTCAAGCTGTGTTGTCAGGGAAAACTTCAAATGCAAGTAGGCCAACTATATAGGTCTGGCTTGGTCTGGTTGTTGCGGGAATCATTTTAGAAGAACCTAGAAGGATGACTGATCCTCACACCCTTCAGGCAAGTCTCTGTGAATATTATTCTTGCAACTGTGCTTTTGATGGGAATTGAATAGTATGAGGTTATATGGTCTGGCTAGAACCTGGGTTGCAGAAATTCTGTGAGGCTGATTAAAACTGCTGACTGCCAACCCAGGGTCTGGAGGGGTGATGGGTGGGCTTCATCCTGTGTGCAAGTTAAAAAGTTTTAAACAGAAAAGGGGCCTGCATGCGCACCTGGTCATTCGCCCCTGTTCAGAAGGGGCTAGCAGGCAGACCAAGGTTTTCCTTAGAACTGCCGCCAATGGTTTCGTTCCTGCGGCACAATTTCTGTAGTGAATCTGTCGGCTCAAGTGAGCGTGGTAGATCAGAGAGGGGAAAAATACAATCAGCAAAGGAGGCAGCAGCCTCCTTGGAGAATGCATTTTCGGATGGTACAAAGGCGTCTTCTCTCTGCAGATCCACCATACATTTCTGAAGCGAAGGGGACAGGCGTCCCCGTGGGACAGAAGGGGACCCTGCAGTGCGAAGCCTCGGCGGTCCCTTCCGCAGAATTCCAGTGGTACAAGGACGACAAAAGGTGAGGACCCCCTCCCTGTACCCCCTTCTCCCCCACACCCAAGGAAGAAGGCATCTTCTCCAGGTTTCTGGTGCCAGGTGGTTGCAAAGGAAACCCTGTGAATTCCTCCCAGAATTCCTCCTGCCTAGAAGGGGGAGGCAGGATACACTCACGTCTCTCCCTGGTATCAATGCATCTCAGCTATGTTTCCAAGGTTGCCAGGCAGAATTCGCACTCACCGACTAACCAGCCTGAAGGGAAACATTTCATTTCGTAAGGAAAGCAAAACCTTACAGGAAGGGCTGCCAGGAGGATGGCAAGGCCTGTGGATTCTCATAGGCCAAGAAAATAGTATGTTCCTCCCGAAGCTCTTTTGAACACATTCTGAGCTTGCTTGGGGTGTTAGGAATGCTCCCAGGACCCTAGGAGTGGCTAAGGAGTTAGCTGGAGCTAGAGGTCTCGGTTCCATTTCAGACACTGTTAGGATTGGTGTACAGGAGTCCATGGCCCTAGTCAGCTCTCCCTTTGTACCCAGGCTGTTGGTTGACTGTAGGAAAAAAGAGAGGGCAGGGTTCCCTCCCCTTGCATGGCTGCAGCCACCACCAGGACACTTGTTGTGATTTGCTGGAGATGGTCATTCTGAGGAGCTAGCAAGTGGGACGTTAGCCCAGGGTCAGAGGCTCAGTCCACTGGACAGCACGATCACTGCTGTGAAAGTCGCCATTTTAAGATGGGGAGCAACACATAACGTGCAAGAATACTTTTCTAGAAGTGGGGAGGGGGTGATGCAAAAGAGTCCAGAGGTGTATGTGGGGCGGAGAAGGAAGGCATTTCAGAGGCTCAGAAGGTGAGAAAGGAAACAACCAAGAGGATGATGGGCAGGAGAGCAGTGCGAGCCATTGCAGGCCAGCAGGGAGGGATCCAGCTGTTGCCCAAATAATGTAGAATGTCTTCGTGGGCTTGTGTGTCTTCTCTTCATGGGGTCAGCCACCAGCCACACACCAAAAGCTCTTCAGATCTCTGAATCAACCCTCGATTTTTGTCTAGGACCAAGTCACTGAGTCATAAGATTCATTGTCTGATCATAATCCTTTCAAACACAGTGTGTTTCCATTTTAAGTACAAAAGACTTCAGTTGCAAAGTCTTTGTACTGTATTCATCTAACCCAGTGGGTCCCAACCTTCCTAATGCCGCAACCCTTGAATACAGTTCCTCACGTTGTGGGGACCCCCAACCATAAAATTTTTTCGTTGCTACTTCATAACTGTAATGTTGCTGCTGTGATGAATCATCATGTAAATATCTGATATGCAGATGTATTTAGGCGACCCCTGTGAAAGGGTCGTTTGACCCCCAAAGGGGTCTTGACCCACAGGTTGAGAACCGCTGATCTAGCCCATTTTTTAGATGGAAGAACAGAGGCAGCAAGAGGAAACAATCTCATAAAGAGGTAAGATAAGAAGAAATAGCTGGCTCTCCCTCTTTTCCCAAGAATTCAGAACCAAGCAGAAGAGAGTAGTTGTCTTTCTTAGAAATGCGTCTTCACCTGTCCCTCCCTCCCTTCTGTTGAGGGATCTCATGAATATCTAACATCAGAAAAACACAGCAGCCGTGGAGCTCAGAGTCAGCTCCTCGAGCTTCCATTTCCCAGTTGTTCACCAAAACAAACCAGCTGCATCCTCTTTTTCTATTTTTACGGAGGACAAATACAATTTAAATGTATGGGAAAGCAGAGTCGTAAACTATGTGGAGGAGAGTAGTGCAGGTCACAGGCAGGAGTGGCTGCTGGGAGGCAGGGAGCGGGGCTCTGCTGATCTCCGCCAGGATTTTCCCGGAGGAGAAAGTCAGTGAGCATCACCGGGAGGGACTCGGAGGCCTGTGGCTCTGGCAACTTGGAGACTTTCTTCTTCTGAGTTCTCATGGCAGCTACTTTTCTCTCTTTGAACCAGTTCGAGCCAGTTTTCCACTTGTTGCTCATTTATTTATTTCCTGTGTTCCCCCATCGAATGAGTTGTCCATCCTCCAGGCACCCAGTGTAACAAGAACATCCCTGCCTTCAAGGCCCTTGTCGCTGCCCGTCCTCCCCACCCACCGAGGCTGGCGGGAACCCCCGACAGGCAGGTCAGGGAGAGGGCACATGACCTCTGCCCGGGGGAAGGCCCGCTCTAACCCAGCTCACATTTCCAGGGAGAGGAGTGGACTTCTGAGGCACATCAAGGGACTCTGTGATGGGGACAGCAGTTTTCTCAAATGTTAGGGTAAAAGTCTCCTTTCCAGTACACAGGAGCATCCGTCACTGTGGGCCATTGTGCATGACATCAAAGCGAGGGAAAATGGGGTGCTGTCATTCCTAAGGGCCACCCATCCTCGGGGAGCTGAGCCAGGAACCATCCCGCTTCCGGATGAATGAAGAAACAAGCCTGGTAGCAGTGTGGCTGGGAAATACGGGACCTCCCCCCCAACCCCCCCTCCACCCCCCAGAAGCCGTAAAGTGGCGCTGTTTTTAGCTAAAGACATCTCAGCGCTGTCAAGTAGGAACCTGTTCTGCGTCGGTGTCTCCCCACCACAATGCTGACATCTAACTCACAGCCTGGTTATGAGGTGGAGCCTTCTTTCTCCCCAGTCCAGTCATGACATCCAACTGGCAAAAGGGGGTCCTTAAGGTGGAGCAGCTCTCAGAAGGCTCCTGACAGGTGGGCCTCAGAACCTTCTTTGCACAGCACCCCCTAGAGGATCAGTATCAACATAGCAAGCGGAACTGGTGTCTTGGCTGCACAGCTGGACTCCTCATTCCATGGGGACAGCGCTCACATTTTAATGAAGTTCGCGGACTCGGGCCAGTTCACTGCCCCTAGAAAGAAAGGTTCACCGAGGAGAATCAACATAACGAAATGCAAGGCGAGTCCCTTCAACCAACCCCCCGACTCCCCCGGGGACAGACACTGGGTAGGAACTGAAGCCGGACCCGGCTTCCCTGGGGTCACTGGTGCTGTGGGCCTGGCCGAGGAGAGAGGCATCCTGGGGTCCTAGGGAGATAACACCTTCAGATAATGACAGAGCCGCAGCCCTCTGTGCCAGCCCTGCTGTGACCAGGGACAGGCGGGAGCTCTCTGTGCCCAACTCCATAGACATAGATCAGATTGAATAACATTTTCCAGTTTACCACACGCTTTCTCATCATTGTCTTGCTGCGCTCCACTTTCTATTTCCGCTGGAATATTGTCTTTCTCAGCAGGATGACTCTGCTGCCAGCCATTTGCCCTAATTCATGTCCCCAGAGCCCTTCCCCAGATGTGTTCATCTTGACGTTGTTTACTCTGCCCGCATCCTGCCCCAGCCAGACTCTCAACTGGAGCTGAAGTGTGCAACCAGGTTCCGAGATCCTCCACGCAGGATCTGTTCCCCAAATCCCATGAGGATTCATTTTCCCCAAAACACAGACTCAGCTTCCGGGCCAAGAAGACAGGTCATTTCAGGGAAAGGGACATGTTAGCTTAACACACATTCTCTGAGAAAGAACATTCCAGAATGTTTCCAAAGGAGAGGGCTGGTCTTGTGATTTCTGCGTAGACATGCAATCGTAATAGGAATTGCTGCTAGTGACCCCTACAATGGAAGATGGGGCCTCACCCACCCCTACAGCAGCTTTCTCCTCACTCTCTTCCTCTACCCAGTAATAGAATCCATGGGTCTCACAAGTATGTCTAACTGCTTTCCTCACTAGCTACCTGTGGCACCTCTTTCGTGGTCCCCACCATCAACATGAGCCCTGCGGCATATGGGACCGCCATGGCAGGTTGTCCAAGAGACTGCCCTGGCTCTGTGGGGTTATATTCTCAGGCGTCTCTAATCCCTCCCAGACCAATTACTATGATGATCTGCACATCACCTCTCTCAGGCCTCCAGAGCCCAGGGATTCAGAATGATCCCTGGTTCTTATTTCCCATTCAGAGCCCAAAGTTGGGTATTATGCGTAGAATGCCTCTGACTCTCAGGGGAAAAATTTATTGCCAGGTGCTTGGAGAGCATTGTGGCTTTTTGGGGTCTTTTTTTGTTTGTTTCTTCAAATCCCTCAGGTTGTCCTTCTCTTTGAGTTTTTCATTTTCATGGTTGTCGTCATCATCATCACCATCACCGTTTCCATAATCATCATCATCGGCGTCAGTTAAGTCCACACTTCTGAGCACGCGCTCCGTGAATGTCATGCAGTTGGGACAGTGTGTATTTTGGAGGCACCTGCCCTCAGAGGTGTTAAATGTCTTCACAGTGCCACACGGGTCTCCAGGCACCTACAGAAGATAGAGAAATAAATCCCAGTCATTGTGTGTGAACTTACTGTGCCGTTGAGTGGGGAAGGTGGGCTTAATGTTAGAAGGTGGGATGAGATGATCACTAATTCCAGAGTCCAGGTCCTGTGAGAAAAGTATAACCGTCTCTTTTCTCTTGTTTGTCTCTCTCCTTCATCGCAGGCTGGCTGAAGGAAAGAAGGGGGTGAAAGTGGAAAACAGACCCTTCCTGTCGAAGCTCATCTTCTTCAATGTCTCAGAACACGACTATGGGAACTACACGTGCGTCGCCTCCAACAGGCTCGGCCACACCAATGCCAGCATCACACTCTTTGGTAAGACGAGCCCTGAGCTGGGCAGAAAGGAGAGGGTCGTGCAGAGCAGGAGTTGGGAGGAGAGGCTGTGAGGGGAAGGAGAAGAGAATCTGAAGTAGTGAGGCAGGGCTGAGGGAAAAGAAGGAAGAATGAGAGAGAGAGACAGAGGTGCCGGAAGTAGGGAGAATTTTTAAAAAGAATTGCTCATGTTTCATTCTATAATGGGGAAAAAATCCTGAGACAGGAGAAAAGGATTGGGTGATGCTGAAATGACATTTAATTGTTTTTCTTCTCAATGATATCTCCTAAACTGAGGATGGGGACTATGATTGGGTGGAACAGTGAAGAGATCAGGGAGGAACATTTACTGTATCGATGCTTTGTTCATTGAATCTGTGTGAGATGGTAAACCACTTCTGAAACTTTTTCTGGCCATTGGGACATGAGAGAAATGGAATTCTGTGGATAGCAGTGGAATCGTGGGCCTGAATTGGGATCCTGAGTACTATTCGATTCAAGGGGAGAATAAGCAGAGAATATGGGGATTTCCCTAGTTTCCATTTGTATCAAGACGTGTTGTCTGGCTAGATTAAGGAATGTGTGTGCCAGGGAGCCGCCATCGTGACAGAAGTGACATAGTCATTCATGCATTGATTCATTCAACAACTACTTAGTGAGGGACTCACAGGTGTAGGAAAAACGGGCACTTGTTGCACATTGGCGATGCTATTGGTGCTAGATGGAAGCAAAGGAGGCCAATGAACCAGGCCTCCCTGTGGGGCCGGCGCCTCCTTCTGTGAGCAGAGCAGCTACCCAGCGTGACCTGGAGGAGTGTCTGCCATGTCAGGGCCCTGGGGAGGTCTTCCCCCCTCAGTAGTTGCAGATTCTCATTATAGGCCCCAGGGTCCATTTCTCCTTGCTTTGGGGGCAAATCCCTCCAGACCTCACCAAGTTCAAGGAGCACATTTTTTTTCTAATCGCTACCCCTTCAGTCTCCCATGCAGACACACACTTTCCAAGGGCATGAGGAGAGAAAAGTGAGGAAGTTAGCAGGTGATTGGCAAGAACATAACTTCCTTTCGTTGGGAGAACTCCCAGATAATCCCGTAGCTTCAAGTACCTCGCCTGCATCCCCTGGCTCAGCCTCCTGCCCCCCATGCGAAGTGTACCCAGCTTGCCCCCTAATAGCCCGTCTGTGCCGCCCATTGTCCTACCTGTGCTTCCAAATCCCATCCGATTTTCCTTATACCCAGCGCATGACATGAAACCCAGCTTTACCCATGAGGGCTGGGAAGGGGAGGCCGCCCCCCATCCCAGAGCTGGTGCTGGCAATGGACGGACGGCGGGCACTGTGATTCGGGTGATTGATCGGTCTGACATCCCTCCCATAGGGAGAGTCGTAATTGCCTTGGCGTTTGTCAGGCCTTTTTGGCTTTTTGCCAGGTGTCTGTCTGCATGAGCACAAGGGCCAGGATTAGGAAGGAAGGTGCCCCTCCACCCTTTGCTTTGCAAAGCTAAGGCCCTCCTGGCTCTCCCACCCGCTGCCCGAGTGCTCTCCCCACTCTCAGTGGTCCTTGTCCCGCAGTCTCCCTCCACCTCTGACCTCTCTCTTCTGATTTGGATGCATGAAATGGTTTTGCAATTGGCTTCATGGCTCCTATCTAATCCCCTGGCTTCTTCCCCTTCAGATGAGAACAGGAAGAAAAAGCAAACTTGAAAAGCGAAATAACTGTCATTTGTGACAAGAAGGGCAGTGAAGGAGGTGTCCTGAATCTGCTATTTTCAGCAGACCCCTGCGACACAATTAAACCTCCGCCCCCTCCCACCCCCGCCCCCGTCTTGCCATCATTCTATGGACATTCACCCCTTGTGGCATTGGGGACATTCCTACCGTTTCCAGCTTCCCGCAGCCCAGGGTTCTCTTTGAAGAACACATTGAAAGTGGGAGCAGGTATTGACACACATGCAGGAAATCTGGGTCAAGCCCCGATGCATGGGGCACATGCAGGTTGCTCTTCAATGCAAGAGGTCTCGGGGCCTTTACGGGCTAAACCTCGAGGGAGGAGAGTCTGTAGCATCTTCCCAATTTAATCAAGCAGACCCGGTATTTCAGTCTCTAAAGAGAGACCATTTCGGAGCAGCCCATCACACAAATGCTGCGGGGGAGACACGGTTTCCTGGAAATCGTGATATCCCATCTGAGACTGTTTCCAGGCCCCTCAGGCAGCCCCCCAGCTCACCGAGGCCACCACCACTAAGGCCTTTGGACAAATATTACCTGATTAGGGGGGTTTCCGTGTCATTTTCCATCCTTGGAAAACCCCCTCAGCTCACAGCCACCCAGCAGGTTCTAAGGCAGCCTTTACTTTATGGTAGTGTGCAAAGTTGGTGAGGAGGTTCACTCTTCCATAGCATCCCAACAAGCCAGCTAAGTTCTCACCTAAGCACGCCCATCCACCTGGCCTGAGGGTTGGAAAGTGAGGAATGCTGGTGCTGGGAGAATCCCACCTTGGCCAGAATCTAACCCAAATGGGGACAGGGGTGACCCTTCCTATCAGGGCCCAGAAACAACAGGGTCCTGAGCACCTGGCCCCTAGGACTGCGGGCATGGAAGGGACTCGGAGTGGTCCCTGGAGCCTTGGGAGCAGAAATTTCTGGACTTGGTTTTCCAAAGTGAAACAATGGGGTGAGACTGGGGGGCAGAAATCTCATCTGGAAAAAAACAAATTAAAAAATGCTGGTCCTTTGTTACCGTATCGGTACCCAGCTCAGCACAAGCTAAGTGGGGAATCATCTGCACTGGCCCACATGCCGGTCTCCAGCCCCCTCACTTCCCAGCCTTCATATCCAAGCCTGGAAGCACAGAGCACCTATGTTTGTGTCCCTCCACACTGCATTTTGTCCCATCACCTTGGTTGTCGTGTCTTCCTTGATTTATCCATTGCTCCAGAGGTGTTTGTGAAAGGCAGTATACAAACTATATATGGCCAATATATAGCTACTGTATATAATATATGTGTTTGTTTTCATTTTTCTCTCCTGTATGTCCCTCACCCGATTTAGAACTAAATGAGCCCACAAGCTCAACTTTGTTGCAAGGTCAGTATCCCCCTTGCTTTGTGGTTTCTCCCCTTCCCCGTCCCTGTTTCCCCCACGCCCTTCCCCTCTGTGTGTGACCTGAGGCTCTTATCTGTCAAGTGGCATAGAAGATGGCAGGGGAAGCTAGGGGGGTTACTGGGAGTCGGTGAAACCCTTGCCTACACTTGAAGGGCTGGTGGGGGGAAAGGAAAAAAAAAAACATTATTAGCATCTCCAAGCCCAGAGACCGACAAGTTTGAGGGACTGAGTCAGGACCAACAGGGAGATAGCTGCAACCCACTGGGCAGTTTTAATAGCACGGGTCCTGTTGACGGACCCTCAGCAAAGTGGCAAATACCAGGTACCGGAAGGTTCAAATATTCCCTAAAATGCATCACCTGGTTCCCAGGGAGGTTCTTGGGGGCGGGGGGCATGGCACAGCATGCTCGCTGGTCAGCATGCAGTTGACTGGAGTGGGATGCCCTTGAGATCTAGTTCAAAGTCTGGCTTTTAGCAGTTCTGTGCTCTGGGACCAATCACTAAACATTGCTTAGACGCAGTTTCCTCTTCTACAAAAGGGAATGGATCTGCCTTATGCACCTTAGAGTTGTCCTACCATTCAACTGAGGGCGCGAAATGAAAAGGCCTTGACAACCGGGCGGTGCGTTTGATCATTAAAGCTGAAAGGCAAGGGCATCTCTCAGTGAAACCTAGGGGTTCGTTAACTCATTTCTCCAGCCCTTCTCCACAGCCCCCTTATATCACCCCCCCCCCCCACTTAGAGCCTGGTCAGGTGTTAAGGCTCCAGCATCTCTTGCCTCTGTTTGCACAGCCCTTCGCATTCTCTCAAGGTCCAGTAGCCTAGCGAGCCTCATCCATTAGGAATATGGCCAAGCATTTGGGCAGAAGTGGGCGTGGTCTGAGTGGGAGAATGCACTGTGTGTGCTGCCGTCCCCTCCTGAGGGCACTGCCCACCACAAGCTAGCCTGGCCGGAAGGCAGTTGTGGAGAGGAGGGAAATGGCTTTCTCACCCCACCTCACCCACACCAGCCTGTTCATCCATTCACATCCAGCCATGCAATCACTGCAGGACGGCGTTTGACTTGGAGGGCTGGGGAAGAGGTGGGAGGAGATGGATTATCTGGGAAGAAAAATGAAGACTTGGGGGCCGTATTACTCACAGTAGCCACGCAGGGTACCTTGGAGATGAACCACAAACAGGAGAACGGAATAGGGAGGAAAAGTGAACTCATGGAAACATTCAGGTGCAAGGTAAGATTCAGCTTATATTTATTGAGCCTCTGTGAGAGGCACATGCACAGATCTAGCGTAGAGGGCATCAGGCAGTACCTGGCATAGAGGGCAAAAGGGAAGCATGAGACGGGAGCTAAGGCGCCATTGCTCCAAGATGTGCTTTTAGAAGCGACGAAGCTCATTCTGATCACTTACCTCTTCATCCTCAGGGGGAGTGGGAGCTTTTAAACCAGGTGGTGGTTGCTAAGGAGGCAGTGTTTAACTGAAGGTGCACTCAGCTGATGGAGGGAGCATTGTCCCACACCAAAGACAGGAACAGAGCCCACCAAAAGCAAGCACATCACTACCAGGCCGCTGAGCTGGTACCCGAGCAGGGCCTCCATTGTCAGGCTGCACCTGCTGAGATAGAGCACTCCTGCCTCACTCCCGGCAGCTGTCTGCTGTGCACAGCTGTCTACCATGCCCCAGAGGGGGCGCGGGGAAGGGTCTCTCTGCCTGTCTCCCAGGATGCTCTCAACCCTTAACACTTCTCAGTGGAGGTAAAGCCATGAGAAGGGCCAGAAGTTGTAGATTGTGGGCATCTGGAACGTTCCAATATCCGGGTTAGTGTGGTCTTTAGGGTAACTGTTGGATGCTTTTGTACAACTAAGTATTTTAGAGAAATATTGTATCTTGGGCATTTTCTTTCTTGTTCTAATTTTAGAGGCTGTTTATTAAAGTTTGGAGACTGTGAAACAAGAAAGGGCTGGGGAAATGCGCCTAGGCTGATGGAGGAATGAGAGAAGAGGGGGCCTTGGGGACAGGGTTAGGCGGTTTGCTGGGAATGAATCATCACTGACCATTGCTGCCCTGGTTGCAAGCCTCATGGGTCCCTTAGCGTTTAGGAAAGGCTTGGGCATGCAAGCATGCCATCTTGGACTTTTTCCTCATTCATCTGTGTCTTCTCCCTCCCCGGCGTCCCCACCCCCGTTCCTCCTCCTTTGCTAGTCTCCCACAGAAGAGAGAACTGCCTGTCTTCTCAGAGCACCCCCCCCCAGAGTTCTGCTCACTTTGTCTCAGGAATACCAAGCGAGATTTGAACAGGTGCACGGATTTCACTGACAGGGAGCGTTGCTTTAAGGGACATGCCAAGCTGTCTTGCCACCCCACTCTGGATAGACTAGAAAGATTCTTGTACAAGATTGCATCCCTCCTCAGCACTTTCTGCCACCCTTGAAATATTCCTCTGCTCCCCTTTTGCAAACACAACAGATGGCCTGTCACCCTCCCGTATTAATATTTGGCGGGGCCGGACTCCTGCCATGAGAAATACAGACTCGGGGACGCACCGCCATCCCTCACTGATCTGGCTGGTGGACAGGAGAGTGGCCCACACTGCAGACTCAGCTGCTGGGTGGCTGTTCGTCTCCCATCACAGTCCTTTGTCTTTTATCTCCTAGGCACACAGTCAGATCTGACGGTATCAGCGGGCTGGAGAAGGTGGGCTGATTAATGCCTGTGAGCCTCACCACGACCATCAGACCAACTTCCTAAAGAGTGGGGACTAAAGCACACTGTACCCAGAAGGGGAAATTGCCCTAGAGAGAGGATGGGTTCTCCCCTGCAGAGGATTACAGATGGTTCATGAGGCCCAGCCCTCCAGCAGTTAGCATTTCTTTTCTTGTTTTTTTCCTTTTTTAAGAATACTTTTTCCATTGGTTTTTAGGGACAGTGGGGAAGAGAGGGAAAGACAGAAAGAAACATCGATGTGAGAGAAACACATCTATTGGTTGCCTCCTGCTGGAGCCCCGGGCAGGGGAGGAGCCTGCAACCAGGGTACGTACCCTTGACTAGAATCAAAGCTGGGACCCTCTGGTCCGCAGGCCGACACTTTATCCACTGAGCCAAACTGGCTAGGGCCAGCAGTTAGTGTTTCTATGGCACTTGTGTCTAAATACCAGAAGGTGTAAAAACAGAGTTCTCCTTTTTTTGAGAAGGTTTATCTAGTCATCCTGACTTGAAACCAGCCCTCGCCTGGCCACGAGATTCAGATGGCAGCCCTGGGCTTACCCAGGTACCTGGATTCAACTATGAACATGCCAAAAAGATTATTTTGTGGGTTGACCAGAGACGACTGGCTTGGGGGGTGGGGTTCTTTTTTTAATCCAATTTTTCTATCTTTTGAATATTTTGCTTCTATTTTACCTTGCCTGCCATTAATATAGTGACAGAAAAAATCACACATTTTAGTCAAGCTCTTAGGAAAACACAGGCCTGTTGTTTTTTTGGCGGGGGGGATTGTTTTCTTGATAGCCAAGGGTTAACTCACAGCAGCCTCTGTGTCACTGAGTCTCAGTCCGAACTGGTTTTTACAGACTGTGGTTCTTATTGCCCCTAGGGACTTCTCTTCCCAGTTCTGGGACCCTGGGCTGGGGTGTGGTGGGGTGCTAGGACCCCTTGCTCCTCCAGGCAGCCTCCGCGAGACCATCTCCCTCCGGATTTAAAAAGCAGCCCATGTGGATGCCAGCCCGCCCCTCCTACCAGTCTCAGTGTGCTTTCTTCCTTCTCTAGTTGTAGGACTTCCATTCTGCCAACTTTCTGGCAGTTCTGGATGTGGTGGTTCTGTATTTTAGTTGTAATTTTGATGTGGTTGTGGATGGCAGTGAGTACAGGCATTTACCTATGTGGCCATCTTGTTCAGGAAAGCCCTGCCCTTCATACAAGTATGTGTTGGAGATGCAGGGGGAGTAGCTGGGTAGGAACAATTCAGCTGAAGTTGTTTTCAGAACTTGATTGACCTTACAGAAAAGCACGTCTGCAGAAACATGTTCTCAATTTTGTCCTTTTTTCTTTTTTAGCATTCCAACAAGACACATGACCAAGTAGAACCCCCTGCGTCCTTACTCCATCTGAGTCCAAAATGACACTTGTCACTCTATGGGCCTTACACTTGCTCTTCTTGGGTTCTGGAGTGAAAAGGCTGTGACTGCTCTCTCTCTCTAAGAACCTCTCTTCATACAGCCTTTCCTCTTTCCCATGACCCTCCTTCTGAGTACAGAGACTCACGTCAGTGGAGCCTGAATGAGGCAATTCATGAGAATAGTCCCTTCTTGCAGCCCAGCAGTCACGCCATGGGCTGTCCTTGGTAAACACAGGAGTGTGGCAGCAGCGTGCCCGTCTTTTTCTCAGCCACCCTGCTCTGCATAAGATCATCTCTGGATCACTCTTTGCTCATAGATTTCTCCCCTCCTCTCTTACATTTTATCAGAGTGGATTCCCAGAGTTGCTAATGCCCACTTAGATCAAGAGGGATATCGTATCGCAGGTACTTCTAAAGAATAGATCGAGAGCTTGAAGGCAGAAGTATGTGTTCTGATTCTGGTCAAATGCTTTATTTTAGTTGCGATCAAGTTATGGCTAAGTTGTCTGTGAGATCTTTGCACAGACAATGGTATCACTTCAATGCAAGAGACTTTAACATCACGTTCTCATCTTTTTCAGCTTGGCTAAGGGATAAGTGACAAAACTGTAAGACATTTACAGTGCGCATTGTGGTGTGTTGATGTAGATACATCGTGAAATGATTTTTCATCTTGATATCCAAGTTGAACAGCTTCAGAGGCCACTAGCTAAAACTGGAGGTAAACAGTGAGCAATTATCAGCACTTTCGGCCACTCAAGACATGTGACCAACAGAAAAGGCTCCGTGGATTGCTCTGAGAGCTTGAAGTTGAGGGAAATTGGGTATGCGGTGGTCTTGTCAGCATAGAAGGGCTGGAGCCCCATAGTATTTCCATAGTCAGGTCCCAGCAAGTCCAAGTGCAATGGCCTAGATGCAGGTCTTACAGCCTGGGCTTGGCCCAGAGAGATGAAGCCCTCTGGCCTCGCTTGGTATAGTCTGACTCACCAGGAGAGGTCATGGAGCCACGTTCTGGGTTCATCTGGCTCATGCAGTGTAGCTCAGCAGTGTTTCTAAGATGAATCCATAAATGCTGGTCAAACTTTTACATCTCAAACATAGCGTGGGTACCAGTTAGTATGTTCAAATGGCTGCAGTATAATCCATATGTGGGTGGTAATTTTATACTTAAGCCCTACAGACTTCACCTACGTAAGGGAGAGTAGGGTGGTCAAAGGAGGAAGTTGTTCTGCAGAGAAGGATCTATTGGCTCGGAGCCTCAGGCTTGAAGGCACACGCACGTCTCCTGCGAAGGCAAGGGAGAGGTGTTGGTGCTGAGTTTGAACATCATTCATCTCTTTCCCCAACTCACCCATTATGGCAGGTGGCTTTCCAGCAAATCAGAGGGGAGCATGGATGAGGGTTGGGCTGCGGTCAGGACGACAAGAGGCAAAGGCAAGAGGGCTGGGAGCGCTGGCTCATCCTCCAAACCCTCTGAGAGCAAAGGATACCTCTGAGGTACCTCTGACTGCTTTCTACCTTAACAGTGGCTTGTTTTTCATTTCTTTTAGAAGTGAAATCTACAGCCCTGACCCCTTGGAAAGGTTGGTATGTTTCTTTCCCAGGCAGCTACTGCCTTGGTGAGGATGGGATATGCCAAACTCTGCCTGCTCTCAAGTGCCTTCTGTTCTGAGCTAACCCCAGGGAGCAGCCCAGTGGGCCTCCACCGGGCCTTGGGGCCGTCTCTGAGTCAATTCAGATTAACCCATCCCCAAGGACATTCCATTCTCCCCGGGTAGCTTCCCCTGGCAGAAGTCTAACTTCTCTGCTGGCAGCACTAATGAGCACCTGTCAGGGCAGTGCCCAGAATGTCTCCACATCTGGGTGCCCCTGTGCCAGGCCTGCCTCTTTCCTTGCACCCGGATGCTCTCACGCACCCATCTCCTTAGGCTTTGCATGCTGCCCTTTGCTTACCCCATTCTCTTTCTCCTGCGCTATCTTGCTCTAACTTAGAACTGGAAGGGAAGTGGTGGGAGGGTCTGTGTGAGTCACTAGGCTAGGAATAAAATGGGTCTAGTTTGAGGCTTTCATTCTTCCCAGATGTTTCTGATGAATAATTGACACGCATCACAGTTTTCCAGGACCCTGTCCTGATAACTAGTCTCTTTAGGCCTCTGCAGCTCTCTAGTGAGACAGAGGCAATAAAGGCATCCAGCATGGAGGAGGAGGTCTCACGGGTGTGGCCCGTGCCACCAGGTAGATGGGCAGAGCTGTCACCCTGGCCACAAAGGCCCTGGGAGAGCCTTGCTCCAGGACTGGACACACTGCCTGGACAAAAGGTCATGTCACAGCATTCTTCCATGTCTGGGTAGCGTGGGATGACCTGTGTGGTCTTCACCCTACCCAGTGCCCAGATGGGGAAGGAAAATGTGTTTGGAGACAGAAGTGGAGGGACTTTGGAGGTAGTCACTGGAACTCTGAGGCTCAGTTTCCACCTGTGGGGGTGCGGACAGCAGTCCGAAGCACGCATGCGGCTCCTGGGGCTGAAACCCCCTAACTGCACGCACTCGGCCTGATGTCCCACGCAGAGGCACACCTCCCTCAACCAAGTGGTTTGCAGTGACTTTTATTGGAAAAGAGGGGAACGATGTTTGGAAGAGAAAATTGAGGTAAGGCAAAAGGCAAGGCAGGACAAGAGTGTTTTGTTGTAGGTATTTCTTCAATTAGAATCTTAAAAGTAAGAAAAACACAGAAAGTATGGGCTTATCTACATGTATCACAATGTCCTGGCCCTTTTTTTCCTCCAACAAGCACTTATCGAATACCCGCCAAGGGCCCCGTTAGACACAGAGGGGCTTTAAAAAGTTGGCAGCACAGAGGAGGAAATCAGAGAAGTATAACACAGAATGATAGGCATTTTAATAGTGGGATGCATGGGGTGCTGTGGAAACAAACCACAGCAAGTCAAGGAAGGCTGCCTGGAGGAGGTGACTGGAGGCCAGAACAGAACCTGGAACAAGGTATAAATTGAGTAAAAAGTACTTCAGGGACAGAGGGTATGAGGATGAGAAGGGAAAGGAACATGGTTGGCAGGTATGTGCTCATGTGTGCATGTGACATGAACTCGTGTTGCATGGAGTCGGGGGAAGGGAGACACTGAAAGACATAAGGCAGCAAGAACGGCTAAAGAGGCAGAAAAGCGAGCAGATTATGAAATGCGGAGGGCTCTGCCAGGCAGATGGGAGGTTTGTGATGGCCGGAGGAATCCGGCAGATTTGTAGCGTGATCCATTTGCAATGGTAGAGATGTGACCCTGAGTAGTTACCTTCCTGGGAGGGCCAGGAGAGCTGCCTGGCCACCTCAGAGAGGATGTGGGGGAACCCCTGCCCCTCTCCTCCTGTACAGCTTTGTGCTAGAAAGAGGATGGGTTAGGGCAAAGGGATAATGTGTGGATGGGGCGAAGGCAGCCTGGATGAGGCTCCCCACAGTGAGAGACAGCCCCTGTGGGTCGGGGACAGGAGACAGGAGCATCAGAGAGGCCCCTGCAGCTTGTCCAGGGTAACGGTGCACCAAGAGGAGGCTCTGGGCACCTGACGGCCTTTTCCTGCTTCTATGGGAAGAGTTTTCTGACTCGACTCCTCCTGATGGGCTCTCTGTGGTGCCACCGAGCAGGCAGCAGGCCCACAGAGGGACTCTCAGGCCCTTGCAATGGGACTGAGCACAGAGGCCCAGAGGGGCACCTGCAGAGACCGCCCTGCCAGGCGAGGTGCCCAGGGGCGGGCGGCACCAGTCACAACAGCCTCCCCTGCGTGCTGCAGAGTAGCTCGCCCACAAACAAGGTTTCCTTTCATGGGAAGGTAACAAGCCAGGCCTTGCTGGGCTGCTTGCCTGGCCTGTGGCATCTCCCCTGGCGGGGGCCTGCAAGGAGGGACGTAGGAGAGCATCCGCATGCTGGGCACTGTGCTTCGTCCCTCTCTCTGTCCCCACAGGGTCCCTTCTAGGCATGGCCAGGGGGAGGGAGAGGGAGGAGTGAGCCAGCATGAGTGGGGGCTGGGTCTCAAAGCTGTGTGAGTGTGGAGGGGAGCAAGAGCTGAATAGCCATGTGCCCAGAGGTGCGTGTGGGGTAATAGAATTCAGCCACTGCCTCTGTCCTGAGAACATGGAGCTCGGCTCCCACAAAGTCCCGTGGGTCCCATGGATTGCTAAACACATGTGTGTCTTAATAAGGGCACAAGGGAGGCTATTTCCACTCCACCCTGTAGGGAGGGGATCTTTCCGGCTCCACAGAACCAAAGGCCTCCACCAGGAAGGCCCTCCTCCAAGTCCCTCACAGTTGCCTACGTCACTCGGTCCTCTCTCCGTCGTGCTTTGGAGTCCCAGGGTTTGAGAAGCCTCACCCGGTGGATGCTTCTAGGGTGAGAGGCTCCGCTTCCCTCCTGTGAGGGAGCCCCCTCTGCACCCCCAAAGTCCTTCAGAGCAAGAGCCCAGCCTGTGCCTGAGGCCGACTTTAAGGTGTAGCAGTCACCAACCAGTCGTCCGTGAGGTTCCAAAGGTTAGAGTCTAAGGCAGCGGTTCTCAACCTGTGGGTCGAGACCCCTTTGGGGGTCAAATGACCCTTTCCCAGGGGTCGCCTAAGACCATCCTGCATATCAGATATTTACATTACGATTCATAACAGTGGCAACATGACAGTTATGAAGTAGCAACGAAAATAATTTTATGGTTGGGTCCCAAGATGAGGAACTGTATTGAAAGGGCCAGAAGGTTGAGAACCACTGCCTTAGACTCTAAGGTTTTTCTTAAACCAGAGGCTTCTCGAACCCTAGGATTCCAAAGCATGCGGGGCAGAGGACAGAGTGACGTAGGCAACAGTGAGGGTCTGTGAGGAGGGCCTTCCAGGTGGAGGCCTTCGGTTCTGCGGAGCGTAAATAGCCTCCTTTGTGCCTCTCATTGCGAGAACTCACACTGCCAAGAAACCCAGGCATTGGGAAGGTCATGTCCTGGACGACAGGACCCAGGAGGGTTGGACAGCATGCTGCCCTTCAAACTCATGACACTGTCGCCACTGCCCTGTAGTCAGATTTCTCCCCAAGGCCCAGGAAATACAACCATATGGGCAGCGCTTCCCAGCCACGCGTTTTAGGGTCCCCAGGGTTAACCTCACCTGGAACCAAGGAGCCAGAAGTGTCTCCAATGCTTGGCCTCCAAGGCCAGTTCCTTCACCCCCGTGAGCACATGCACTTAGCAGAGACATAGTCCCATTAAACTCAGTGCAGCTGAGCGTGCAGGCGCAGCCTGAGAAGGCGCCTCTGTCTTGAGTGCCTGACTTATCTGGGCCTCAACACCCCTGTGTGCTTTTTGCAAACCGTAGCTCCATTGGTCGTGGGCATTCTGGCCCCCGGGCTCAGGGAGCCTCCTGGCTTATGCTTTACGGTCATAGGAAAGCTACTGGGGCATTCTGTGACTGCATAGTTTTCTTGCTTCTCGTTCTTGGCTTCATTTCAGAGTCTCTGTCAGCAGGCCCGGTGCTGTGTGCCTCGCAGGGGAAGGTGCCGTCCACCTCCCTCTCACAGACATTCTCCATGCGGTTCCTAAGGTTCTCCACCTTCCCCATGTCCACCTAAACCTTCCCGCACGTCCATGGGCACAGCAAGAGACCAACTGTGTCTTTCCTTGTCCCCACCTCCACTTCCTGGGAGCTGGGTCTGGCTTTTCAGGCGCGTGGTGCCTGAATTAGGTCTGCTATTACTGAGGCCAGATGGGAAGAGGCCAAGTGCTACAGGCCGACACCCGGCTCTGCCCTGAGAGGCGGTGACTAGCAAGAGGATGCTGAGTCTGAGAGCAGCCGCAGCAGAGAGGCAGACTGTGGTGTCCAACAGGTCCTTCCGGCAACAGGTGGAGCCACTGCAGGAGGATGGGAGGGTGAGGAAGGCAGTGCGCAGAACTGGTTGAGTGATGGTGCACAGGACACGGGGTCTTATGTTACTGAAGCTCTGTGTGGGCTATTCATACAATTGCCACCTTCTCCTTAAACTTGACCTTGAGCCATAGCCTTAGCCTAGTACACAGGAAAGGAGCCCTGGCCACCAGCACACTTGAACTTGAGCCTCATGTTCTCTCCTGACCAGGGAAAACTCCCCATTATATAGACAGTGTGTGTCATAGGATGGAGGCTATAGAAGGTCCATTTGTCACGCAGCCCCTGCCTAGGGAGCGGGAACAAATGCAGATGCTCCCAGTTAGAGAGATGGCTTACCAGAGGCGAGGTCTAAGGACAGCCAACCAGGCAACGGCCATTCCCTCTGCCTCTGGCTGCTGGTGACTTGTGTGCTCTCTCCACAGGCCCGGGCGCCGTCAGCGAGGTGAGCAACGGGACGCCAAGGAGGGCAGGCTGCCTTTGGCTGCTACCTCTCCTGGTCTTCCTCCTGCGCCAGTTTTGATGCGAGTGCCACGCCCCCACCAGGGAAGCTGCCGCCACTGCAACCACCAACCCTCCAGCAAAGGCACCTCCGACAGCAAGAGCAAACCCCTTTCCAACTAAGATGTAATCAAACGCCACTCCGAGACACAGACGATTGGGACACACATTCGAGGGAGGGGAACAAAGAACACTTTGGGGAAAAAACACGTTTCAAAAAGGAAATTGAAAAATCGATCGCCTTGCGGGCCGGGCAGATATGTAGGTACAGCTGAGTTTTCTGTCTTTTCCCAAATGGGAGGAGCACACCCCTAACTTTGGATACCCACCCGCCTGCTGCATTGTTTCCGGGGTGGACACGGGCTCAGCCGCTCTGCCCACTCCAGGGCCCCTGCCAGGGAAAAGTGTGGAATCATCCATCCCCAAATTCAATCTGTCACTAGAAGCGAACACAGAGTGAGGCGTGCGCTCCCATGTGCCATGGCGGGGCGGGGGGGGGGGGGGGGGGGGGGGGGGGGGGCGTGCGCTGTAGACTGTGCCACTGTCGTGTGTGCCATGAAACACAAATTTAAAAAGCAAATCAATAAAAAGGAACCTAAACACGACAGCCACCAAACCCCACAGTCAGCAGCCACACGGGCCCTGTTCCCCTTTGTGTCCCTCTCACTACGTGGGCATCGTGGATCGCAAGGGATTCTGGTTCACTATTAATTCCATTTTCTGATGTGAGTCTAGGTCTTAGCTGGAAAACAAGGCAAAACTAACCACCACACACACACACACACACACACACACACACGGAAGGGGTGACGAGAAGTACGTTTGGTAAAAAAAAAAGATGAAAATGAATAGTGCACTTCTTAACTAGGTTTACAACTGGTGGGCCCCACGCCGAGGATTAACCGCCCGGTGAGGATCTGGCAAATCCACCAAAACAAAACACAACCACAAACACACATATGAGTTAACCAATACGTCCACCAGCGCTACAGCTTTCTCCTCATCCTGGCATTTAGTGCAGACACGACTATGCTTTCCCATGCTGTTTAGAAGTGGAAGGGGGGGGGGTCTGCACCCGACCTTGCGTTTGTTCGCCCTGCTTCTTTTGATGACATATATTATACAGTATATATATACATATATATACATATATTTTTTTTGTTAAGAGTTCTAGCCCTTTTCTTTCTCAGCAGGTCCGTTCTCAGACATTACTGCATGCTGTATATGGCGTTAGCTGTGTGTTGACCTTCTAAAAGATGATAGCGTTTACTGGTACTTGTGTAATCAGCTCCTGCCTTTTTCTTTTTCTTTTTTTTTTTGGCGTTATTCACATGTCAGAGACATTTATACGCAGTGAAACGAGAAAACGACACTAACAGCAGGCACAGCCTCTGTTCCAGGTGTGGCTCCCGGAGGAGGCCCGCCCAGGCGCCGGCCCCTCCATCCCCGCACAAACACGCCTCCGAACCAGCTAAACAGCCAGTAACCACTCGCTCGAGCCCTATGGGAATCTCTGATGCCTTTGTGACCACTGGAGAATTGAACCTTCTTGCTTTCTTTTATTTAATTTCCCACCTGTGTGTGCGTGTGTATGAAAGAGAAGAAAATGCAGTTTTTAGATAATCTTTTTTCCTCCCCCCAGAGTCTGGGGACCAGAGAGGCCTCGGGGAGGGGTCCTGGGTGTGATGAGGGAAAGTGGGATTGGGGTTAGGGGAGGGAGGGGCTGTCTCTGACTTGACATTAAAAAGTGTTCCATGTCCCTCTTCACCTGGTGTGGTGCCTCATTCTGAAGGGGGGGGAGGGGTTGCGGGGTTGCAGGCAGCAGAGCCTGGCTGGTTCTGGTGTGAGGGACACTGAGGGGGACAGGCTCCTGGCTCAAACAACTGCTCTTTCAGCCCCTCATTGGGGTGAGCTGGGCTCTTTCTGTGGTCTGTGCTCAGGTGACAGGACACTCGGAAACCCCTCGTCCTCCTAAAGCAGAAGCAAGGGGGGCGGGGGACTCACAGGAGCTATGTCTCCAATGCTGGCCGAGGCCAGCCACACCCTGCTTATGCCCAGGCAGCTCACCTCATAACCTGGGCAAAATGGCAAGTCTAGTTGACAGGCTTTTCTGTATTTCAAGGAGGCAGCCCAGGGTGGCTAGCGTGGAAAAGAAAAGGAGAAAGAGGAAAGGAAAGACTTGAAACGGTGTGGCTTGATGTGAAATAATCCCAAGTCCCATCAACTAATGTTTGGGGGACTCTTCCCGCAAGGCCTGCTCTCCAAAGCTTGCCTCTGGTCACAAATTAAGAAGGAACATCGATTTTAATCCAAAATAATATTCAAATCATTCTAAGCTGCTCTGACTGATTCTGGGAATTAAACTGGGGCTGAGACTCACCGAGAGGCGGAAACCAGGCCAGAGCTTAGACGCACAGGATTCCTGTACCTGAGTTTTCAGGGGTCAGTTCACCTGAGTGGCATAGGACGTGTCGGCAAAGGAGGCGATTCCTTTCCGGTGGCTGCTAGAAAAATTGAGAAAAGGTTGTTGGCTTCATGGCCCGCCCTTCTAGCCACACCCCCAGGTGTCAGATACAACAACTGCTTCCTGGCAAAACAGTGAGGGACGTGGCCAAGCCTTGCAGATGTAGGCTGAATCGGTCCTGGAACAGCTAAAGCCAAGGGCTTGGGGACTGTGCCCTCCCAATGAGAGTGGGTGGGTGAGACTTGCTAGGCCTCTCATGCCTAGAACTTCTGCAGATGCCCATTAGAGGGTTTGGATGCCCAGCATGGTTCCTGGACCAGAGAGGGAAACACAGGTAGTTCGCATGTTGCTGAACTTGAGCCCAGAAGCACCTCTGCATAAAACACACCAAGGCATCTGCACAGAGAGGCTTCCCAGACTTCGCTGGGAAAAGAGTACAGCGGCACACGGCCTCCATTTCAATCAAAACTTTCTTTTTTTTAGCGACTAAACTTCCTTTGACCACTCTGTCCCCACCCTCCCAGAGAGGCATTTGTAAAGGGATTGTGTCAACTTTGTAAAGCACCATTCATGAGGAAAACTTCTCTTGACCTGTCCGCAACTCCATTCCCCTTCCTGTCTGTGGTCCCTTAGGGCTCCGTTTCATCAAGAGCATGTCCCTGGTAGACTCAGCTTTGCCCTAATTGATGGGTTCAGCAGCTAGAACTTCCTAATCTGCCTCAAGGGGGGTTATTAGAGTAGTTAGGGTTTGAATAGCCCCCACTCCGCCCCACTGCACTCTCACTCGTCTGCTGAGTGTGCCACCTGAGCCCCTATCGGCTGAATTTTAGTCTTTAAAGGAAGCTTCAGGTGCTGATGAGCAAGTGACCTCAACCAGACTCATTGTTCAATCCAGAAGGACGTGGCTTTGAGAGAGCTGTTGGGGACAAACCCAGGCCTCTCTGAATTCAGGACACAGGAGCACGGCAGACAGTGTTCATTCATGTAAGTAGAGGAAAACATATTGAAGACTGCATGCAGTTACGTTTCTTTGTGCAGGCACTAAAGGAGACCACTAGGACAGGCTGGCCTGGATGTCAAGTGCACACGACCATTGTAGACTCAGACATACGCCATTATCATACTTCAGGATTCATTCATACCCCTAACGGTAGGGTGGCCCCTTGAGGGGATCATGGTTTAGGTTTGGCAGATGTTCCCATGATAGTCTTTCATGTGTATGTGTGGAGGGGCAAGTGCATGATGTTCAAGCCCTGACTAGTCTAATCACTCCTGTAGAATCCCATGTATCTGCCAACAGAATATCTGCTCCTCTCCAGCTACACAGATGTACAGCTGCTCCCAAGTGTTTGCAGTTAAAGGGGTTCAAATGCCTAACTTGGGGTATCGTGAGTGCTGATCCGAGGACTATCTCGATGAGTGGGACTTGCAAACTTGGAGCTATAGTCACAGTGACCCAGAAATGTTTGTTTTTCTTATTGTAGTTATTGATGATGATGGTGATGAGGAATGAGAGTTACTGTATTCAAGCTGGAAATAAATAAGTTAGCCAATGGATTGACAGTAAAGTCTGATTGAGGTTAACACATTTTGTTGGATTCCCCATCTTTATCGTATACCCTTGAACCATGAGCTTACAAGGAAAGAGCATCACACTAGTCAGTCATAAGACTGGCCCTTCAATGGGTAGATATGATAAAAATGGAAAATTGAAATCAGCAAAACATCCATAAATTTCTATTCTTATCATGGCAACTTTTTGAAGTATTTCTCACCAGAAGAGAAGAAGCTATATGAAAGGAGACATGTAAACTAGATGGTCTTTGCTAATGATGAGCCTACGTGCTCCTATGTCACTATTGGCCAGATATATACGCACACACCAGCCATTCAGCCTTCACTCAAGCAACGTAAAGATTCAGAATTAGTGGTGTCTGAGAGAAGCACTAAATAATAACTCTTTCTGGCATTTTTTAAACTAAATCTCAGAAGTAATTTTGGATTTAATTGTGTAGTAGTGCCTCCTTTGTCATCCCATAACTGCTCAATCAAACCCTTCTAAAGTCTTAATTCTTATCTCTCTCTGCTCTTAATTCAAATCCGATTTCCACGAGTGTCCAAATCTATCTGCCTCCAAGGCAATAAACTCAAATTAATATTCCCATGATTTGAGTAACTAAGATCTCTGAGTCTGTGTCTTCATTTTCTTTTTTCCTGTCTCCCGCAATTCCATATCTTTCACAACATGTCCTTATCATGTGACTAGAACAATGGGGCTTTGTTTAGAAATCACTTATAATTCTTGAGTTCAAGATCATTTTTCTTTTCTTTTTTAAATCTTCACCCAAGGATTTTTTCCCCATTGATTTTCAGAATAGGAGGGGGTTGGGAGGGGGCAGAGAGAGAGAGAGAAACATAGATGTAAGAGAGACACATCGATTGATTGCCTCCTGCACTCAGGGATCAAACCCACAACCAAGGTGCTTGTCCTTGATCCGGAATCGAAACCTCGACCCTTTAGTCCAAGGGCTGATTATCTAACCACTGAACCAAACCAGTCAGGGCAAGTTAAGATCATTATTACAATTTATGTCTGATGCGTTATACTTTATAAAGGAACCTTGGTTTGGCTTTAGATATTTTTCTCCTCACCCAAGGATATTCCTATTTTCATTGATTTTTAGAGAGAGGGGGAGGGAGTTCTGTCTTCTTTAGTCATATTTTCTATACATTTTCTATCTCTTTTTCTCTTCCTCATTCACTTTCTCCAGTGCAGCCTACCTTTCTACTCACAACCAAAGAAACAAGATATCCAAGAAGAACCAATTTGAACACAAAACAAAAAACACTTAGTTTCACAAGGTTGTTGTAAACCCCTTTGTTTATACCAGGCACTTAGAGAGTAACATTATGATTTGGAGGAAAGCAATTTGATCTGGTTGGGCTGTACCCTGGAATATCCATTATTGATTCCTTAAGTTAGATATGCACTGCCCTAAACTACACATCAGTGCAGATCGTTTTCAAGGGCTTAGTTGACATCTGAGGCAGTTCTATGCAACATGTCGCATCAACAGATCCAAGCAACTTGGTTAACTTAGGACAGTTGGCTGAACTCAGGTACATTATTCGGCTGTGGGCATCTGGTGAATAACCCGATTAGTCCCATGAACAGAGTAATTGACAAAGAAGCCATAGGTTCCAGTCCTTCAAGAGTTCCTTGGGGAATGATGTCAGCAACATGACTGAGCAAATGCTATGTCATACGTAAACCCCTTCAACAACATTTAGCACCATCCATAGACAAAAAGGGGGCCTTTGTGGTTCTATAGGACCCAGCACCATACGTTGAGGGACTGGGTAGAGTCCTGCCCACCTGGGCATTGGGCAGTCCTATATAATAAAAGGCTAATATGCAAATCAACCAAATGGCAGAACGACTGGTTGCTATGACATGCACTGACCACCAAGGGCAGACACTCAATGCAGGAGCTGCCCCCTGGTGGTTAGTGTGTTCCCACAGGGGGAGTGTCACTCAGCCAGAAGCCTTGAGCCAGGCACACACTGGTGAGTACAGCGGCGGTGGTGGGAGCCTCTCCCACTTCTAGGGCAATCGGACATTCCCTGAGGGCTCCTGGACTGTGAGAGGGTGCAGGCTGGACTGAAGGACCCTCCCCTGCTCCCAAGTGCACGAATTTTGTGCATGAGGCCTCAAGTAATCCTATAAACCTCAGTCCTGCTCTGGACCCTGCAGTGGTCCTTAAACTAGTAGCAGCCTCTCTTGGCCACAGTCAGGGGGCCTGGAAAACACTGTCTTACACAGTAAATGACACACTTGAGAGCCTTTATGGAAGTCAGGTTTCCAGCAGAGCAGTTCCAGCAGAGCATTAAGAGCTAAAAATAGTTGGGATGCCTTGGAAAGGGAGAGAGGAACAATTTGCCTTTTAGTGTGTAACCCCCACCACAGACTAGCTGAGTCCAAGTAAGACATTCTCAGCCCATGATTTTTTTTCTGCAGGGGAAGTAAGAGTGCATGGCTCCCCCCAGATGTGTGGAATGTTGCCAAAGAGACCCTCTTCCCCTTGGATCCACCCAGAATACTTTATCAGGAGCTCATGACTTGGGGGCTGGGAGAGGCTTGGAGAGTGACTGACAGGCCTCTAGGAGGGGGGCAGAAAGGAATGTGGATCCTACTAACTAGTTGCTGACTCCAGCAAGAAGCCTTCCCAGGAGCTTCTGGAGATACCTCACTCATGGATCCCCCAAAAGGCCTATGGACACCCCATCATTTTGCATGCCTCATCCACCCACCCCACACTCTGGATCAGCTCTCTGTGAGTGCTCCTGACCTTGGCAGAAGTGAGCTTAGCTGGGAGACGAATGAGTAGCCTCACAAAGTCAGCTGAAATCTGAGGGCCAGGAGAAACCCCAAACTAGAGCTTTAGTGAGACCCTTGGTAAAGCAAAAGGGAGGCATCAGCACATGCCCTGGTGTGTGACAGGATTAAGGAAAAGCATACATGCTTCAGAATATTGTCCCAGGAGAGAACAAGAAGCAGGGAGTTGGCACATTCATACAAGTTCTGTGAAAGTACCAGAATCCCTAGCAGAACTGACACAAGGCATTTCTCTCTCTAAGTAAGTTAGTAAATACTGGGGTAACGACCACTACCAATATGAAGAGAGCAATGCAGGATTCCAAAGAACATGTAAACAAGAAAATACGACACAACCCCCAAATCACAATAATGATCCAGTAGCCTTCCCCCAAAGACATGGGGTTCTGTGATGTTCCCGATAAAGAATTTAAAGAATTCTATTTTAAGGAAGCTCAATGAACTCCAAGAACACATAGAAAGATATGTCAATAAAGTCAGTAAAACAGAAAAGTTTAACAAAGAACTAAAATCATAAAAAAGAAAGTGAAATTCTAAAAAAATACAATGAATGAAAAAAAGTAGAGGTCATCAATAGCTAAAGGAATCAAACAGAAGGAAGAATGTGTGAATTAGAAGACAGGATCTTTGAAATTATCCAATCAGAGGGGACAGATTAAAAAAAAAAAGATGGAATAAGAGTAAGAAAGCCTATAAGATCTATGTGATACCATCAAAAGGAACAATCTGCCATTTATTGGTCTCACAGAGGGAGGGAAGAGAACAGAAAACTTGTTTAGACAAATATGGTGCAGAATTTCCCAAATCTGAGGAGAAACTTGGATACCCAAGTTCTTCAAGCTCCATAGGTCACCAAACAAACTCAACTTAAAGAGATCTTTTCCAGACACATTATAATAAACTGTTAATATCAAAGACAAAGAAAGAATCTTAAAAACAGCAAGAAAAAGGATGCTTGTAACTTACAAGAGAACCCCCATAAAGCTATCAGTAAATTTTGTAGCAGAAACTGTACAGGCCAGAAGAGAGAGAGATGCTATATTCAAAGTAGTAAAAGTAAAAGAAAAAAAACAAAACAAAACAAAAACACTGCCACAAAGAATGTGGTTTTATTCAGCAAAGTCATCCTTTAGAAATGAAAGAGAGAAAGCCTGTAAGACAAACAAAAAGTGAGGGGGTTCAGCACCACTAGACATACCTTACAGGAAATGCCAAAAGGATTTTGTCAAGCTAAAATATAATGACACTAATTAGTAACAGGAAACGTATAAAATATACAAAATACTGGCAAAGGTAAGTATATAGTCAAATTCAGGATACTCTAATACTGTCATTTGGTGATACATTAAGCACTTAATTCTAGCAGAAAGTTAAAGGACTAACATACTAAAAATAACTATAGTAAAAATAAGATGTTAATGAACACACAGTGTTAGAAGAGGTAACTTGTGACATCAAAAATGCAAAAGGGGTAATAAAAGATTAGAGTGTTTATATATATTCAAATTAAGTTGCTAGCATAAAATAGACTCTGATTTCTACAAGATGTTTTATGTAAACCTCATGATAGCCTCAAAGCAAAAACCTAATGCAGAAACACAAAAGATATAGAGAAACGAATCAAAGCATTCCATTACAGAACATTATAAAGGAAGGCATGAGAGAGGGAGAAAGAAATAAGCACACTACAAAAAAAAAACACAAAACATCAAAAAATACTAAGACATCATTAGTAAATCCATCCCTATGGATAAGTACTCTTAATATAAATGGATTAAATTTTCAAAATCAAAAGTCATTGAGTAGCTGGATGGATCTATATAGTAAAAGACTAATATGCAAATAGACCAACCTGCGGAACAAACAGAACAACTGAATAATTGGTCACTATGATGTGTGCTGACCACCAGGGGGCATGTGTGGAACATGGCAAGTGTCAGCCATGGCAGGAAGGTGGAGCAATTGAGTGGAGGTGCCAGACCAAGGCAGGGTGCTAGTAGCTGTCATCAGGGAGAGCCTCTGCTAGTTACTGGAATTTTTTTGCTCCCTTGCACCATGGCCCCGTATGGTGCTCACACCAGCACTGGCCCCACTTGCACCCACTGCCAGTGCCAGCACTACTTGCACCATTGGCTGGTGCCAGAGCTGCTGCTTGCACCCACTGCCAGTGCCTGGCGCTAGTCTTGATTGCTTAGTGCCATCAGCAGGTGTGAGCAGTGGCTACCAGCCCTGATCACCTCTGAGGGATTCTCCACCTCCCCCTGCTCCTGAGGCAATTGGGGCAGCAGCTGCCACTCACATCCATTGATGGTGCCAGCCTAATCACTTCATACTGTCAGTGGGTGTGAGCAGATCCACTGTCAGCATGTGGATCTTGGCAGCAAAAGCGGGGCTGCTGGCAGAAGGGACCAGACACTGTGGCGGGAGGGGTCGGGTGGGTTGCGGAGGATGGGCTGAGACCCACCCCTGTGTCTACTGCAGCCTTCCAGCCTATGGTTCCTTGTAAGGTGCATGAATTCGTACACTGGGCCCTTAGTATATAAATAAAAGCCCACTGTATGCTGCTACAAACTTCCGCTTTAAGGACATAAACTGGCTCAAAGTGAAGAGATGAAAAAAGAGATTCCATACAAGTGTAAACCAAAACAGATCAGGAGTAGTTATACTTTTATGAGGCAAAATAAAGTCAAAAACTACAACAATAACAAAGATGACCATTATCCTATATAATAAAACCCTAATATGCAAATCGACCAAATAGCTGAAAGACCAGTGGAATGACCAGTTGCTATGATGCACACTGACCACCAAGAGGCAGATGCTCAACACAGGAGCTGCCCCTAATGGCAATGATGGGGGCAGGGCTGGCCAGCAGGCTGAGCCAGGCTTCCAGCCAAGATGAGTGCCAGTGCCCTGCCTGACAGTTGCCCTGCAGATGGCCCTGATGGCCGGCCAGGCCTAGGAACCCTACCCTATATATTGGGAACAATCTCTTAGATTTAAATATTAAAACCTGGCAAGGCTACTCTAACACTGAAAAAAAAAACAGGACGATGCAGTGATGACATGCATGGACTCTGGCTTGCACATTTTGTGGTCAGCCCTGATTCTGATACTTATAACTGTGAGACAAAGCCAATTACTTAACTTCTCTTTGCTTCAGTTTTTCCACCCATAAGATGGGGAAAATGGTACTACTGCCTCAAAAGGATCATGTTATGTACTATTTTTATAATCAGGGCAAAAAAATGTAGCTGCCCATACAATAGCAAGATGCCTTTCACATTTATGAAAAGTATGGTCACTGGTGCCTGCAGCGACCTGGATTGCAAGAGGAATGTCCGACTTCCAGTTTAGGCCCAATATCCCCTGAGGGGTCCTGGATTGCGAGAGGTCACAGACTGGACTAAGGGAACCTCCCCATGCATGAATATCATGCAAGGCCTCAGAATAATGATAAAGAGGTCAATTTATCAAGAAGATATAAAAATCTTAAGTATATAGGCACTCAACATCAACATAGAACACCTAAATACATTAAGCAAATAGTAACAAATTTGATGGTAGAAACAGACAACATCAAATGGTAGTCAGGAACATCAATACCCACTTTCAACAATGGATAGATAGATCATCCAGGTGGAAAATTAACAAGAATACACTTTAGCCAAACTGAACTAACAAACATATACAGAACATTCTATCTAACAGCAGTAGGAAGTGCACATGGAGCATTCTCCAGGATAGCTCATATAATAGGTCACAAAGAAAGTCTTTTTCACATTTAAGAAGATTAAAATTATACCAAGTATCTTTTGTGACCTCAACAGCATGAAACTAGAAATCATATATAGGAGAAATGCCGGGGGAGGGGGGGACAGCTATGTGGAAATTAAACAACCCTCCTGAACAAGCAAAGATAAAGTCAAAAGAAAAAAATACCTTGAAACAAAGGAAAATGGAAACACAATATACCAAAATTTATGGGTTACAGCAAAAGCGTTCTAAGCAGGATGTTTAGAGTGATGAATGCCGACCTTTGAACCTAAGACCTGAAACCATACAATTCCTACAAGAAAACATGGAAAAATCTCCTCCACTTTTGGTCTTGGCAATGATACCAAGAGCACAGTAAACAGAACCAAAATAAATGAGATTATATTCAAAAGCCAAAATCCAGCCTAGCAAGAGGAACAATCAACAAAATGGAAAGATAATGAACAAAATGGAAGAAAATATTTGCAAAACCAACATATATCTGATAAGGGGTTAATATAAAAAAATGTATAAAGAACTCATAAAACTCAATACCAAAAAAAATTACTTTAAAAATTTGTCAGAAGAACTGAATAGACAGTTTTAGGACAAAACATACAAGTATCCAACAATTAATTGAAAATGTACGCAACATCACTAATTATGAGGGAAATGCAAATCAAAACCACAATGTGCTATCACTTCATATATGTGAGGCCAGCAATTATCTAAAAGATCAGAGATAATACGGATTGGGCAAGATCTGGCTAAAAGGGGACCCTGGGACATTGGTGGTGGAGATGTAAATTGGTACAGTCACTACAGAAAGCAATATGGAGTTTCCTCAAAAAAATTAAAAAAAAATAGAACTACCACATGATGCAGCATTCCCACTAGGGCAGTGGTTCTCAACCTATGGGTTGCGACCCTTTGGGGGTCAAATGACCCTTTCACAGGGGTTGACTAAATAGATCCTGCATATCAGATATTTACATTGTAATTCATAACAGTTGCAAAATTACAGTTATGAAGTAGCAACGAAAATAATTTTATGGTTGGGGGTCACCACAACATGAGGAATTGTATTAAAGGGTCGCAGCATTGGAAAGGTTGAGAACCACTGCACTAGGGGATCTATCCAAAGGCATGAAATCAAGATATAGAAGAGATATCTAACTCCCATGTTCATTGCAGCATTATTCACGATAGCCAAGACATGAACAGAGGCTATGTGTCTGTCTATGGATAAATGCATAAAAAAGATATTAGAGGGAGGAAAAAAAATGGCGGCAGTATAGGGAGAAGGGTCCGGTGCCTGCCCGGGAGCAGAGGGAGTGAGCAGCTGGGGTGAGTGCTTCCCAGCCCAAGCTGCAGAGGAGGTGGACCTGGGAAACACCTGCGACCGGGTGAGCCAGAATCCGGCTGGGAGAAGGTGAACTCGGGACTTGGGGAGGGTCAGTGAACCAGACCCCAGCCCCTGAGGCCCCAGAAAGCCCAGGCGCGGGTGCTCGGCCGCGTCCCTGGGTGTGGGCACAGTGGAGGAAGCGTCCGGGGAACTGCGTCGCTGGGGGACTCTGGATACGGGTTCACAACTAGGATAGGGCGGGGGAGTGTGGGCAGAGGAGAGGCTGCCCCCCTCGGACTGGATTCCACGGCGGGGCTAGCAGTCAGAGAGGAATCGGGTGTTCCAACGGAGAGGCGTGCACCCGCACCATCCCGCCTCCCTCCATAGCCGGCAGCTCAGCACTCGCGCCGGGGGCGCGCCCGCCGCGGCTGGCGCCTCACGGACCTGGGCCCCGGAGAGGAGACAGGGTGCCCACGCAAGTGGCGCCTCATAGTCCTGGGCCCCGGAGAGGGGACAGGGCACGCGCGTGTGGCACGGCACTCCCATCGGTGCCGTGCATGACTGGCGCCTCTTGGCCCTAAGCCCCCGAGAAGGGACAGGTGTGCATGCGCAAGCACTGCCGGAGCCCCTCCCGCCCAGGGCTCACTGAAGAAAGACTTTGGCCAGTGGCAGAAGTGGAGGGAGAAGCGCCGAGCCGCGGAATCTGGAGAAAGAGGGAGAACCCAGGGAAGTGGCAGCGAGTTGGAGGCCGGATCGCGCTGGAGCCTGGGACCTGAGTAGCCATTGTCCCCTGGAGAGATAATCCCTCCCTCCAGTATCCAAGCAACCAACACAGCCACACCAAGCTCCACCCTGAACTGTAAAAAAAAAAACAGTCCCGGAGATTACTAAGAGACAGACCTAAAGAGAGACTCTTGGACCCAGCAGTTGGATCCTGAGAATCACAACAATACAGAAGACTGGGATCTTAAGCCAGCCAGAGGAACATTTTACTTCTTCATATATATATTTTATATTTTGTATTTTACACTTTTTTTTTAATTTCTTATTTTTTATTATTTTTTTAATTGGTATCTTC
>PVJC01006853.1:33031-53553 GCA_004026665.1 Murina feae | reverse complement strand
TTTCCCCTTCCTCCCCATCCACCTCTCAGGTACCTGTGTGACAAGGTCGTCCCCGGGAACAGGGTCACCATCATGGGCATCTACTCCATTAAGAAGTTTGGCCTGACCTCCAGCAAGGGCCGAGACAGGGTGGGCGTGGGCATCCGGAGCTCCTACATCCGTGTCCTGGGCATCCAGGTGGACACAGATGGCTCTGGTGAGTTGGCTTTGGGGCCCTGCCAAAAGGCTGTTCTCGCCCCTACACTGTTGCACACAGTGGTCAGGGTAAGTGGTGCTGTCATAACCAAAGGTACCAGGTCATTCCTGGGCTGAGAGCACCCTGCCCCCCTGCAAATGGACGACTTCCCAGGAGTCCGCAGGGGCCTCCACGATCTGACCCCTTGGCTCCTCTGACTCCCTCAGCGTTCCCTCAATCCCCGGACACTGGAACATGCAAGCCCACTCCTGAGGGGGAAGAGGGGGACTCTCTTTTTGCTGAGACGCTGCCCCAACCCTTCCCTCTGAGACGCCCTGAGTGAGCATCAAGTTCTCCCTCACACAGCTCTCATGCACCCTTCCTCCCCTCCCCTCACCCCCCAGGTCGCAGCTTTGCTGGGGCCGTGACCCCGCAGGAAGAGGAGGAGTTCCGGCGGCTGGCCGCCCTCCCCAATGTCTACGAGGTCATCTCCAAGAGCATCGCCCCCTCCATCTTCGGGGGCACGGACATGAAGAAGGCCATCGCCTGCCTGCTCTTTGGGGGTTCCCGGAAAAGGTGGGGGTCTGGGCTCCCCGGGTCTGGGCAGGGCACGGTGACTTGGCTCACAGGAGAGCAGCTGCCAGATGGTTAGGACATGAATGCTGGTTTCATTTTCCCAGACGCTCAGCCCTGCCTGCTCTCACAGGCTCCTTGTCAGCTGGCTGGGGACTGACCCATCATCTCTCCAGAGAGACCCATCCCCAGCCCTGGCCAGGGGGTGGGTGGTGGGGGACCTGGCGGGTACAGTGGGGAGAGCTCTGGGCTTGCAGTCTCTGCCATGCAGCTTATTTACTCTGTGACCTTGGGCAAGAGACACCACCTCTCAACCCACGCTTCCACATGGACGGCAGGTGAAAAACCTAACACAGGACGTCGTACGACCTTTAAACTATAAAGTAAGAGAGATCTAGAAATCAGCATGACTAGCAGCTACCATTTACTGAATTCTTCCTGACAACTAGGCCTTTCTGTAAGCCCCACGACCCTGTGAGAGTTACGATCACATCCATTTTATAGATAAGGCAGTTGGAGCATAAACACCTAAGGGAACTTGCTCACAGGCGTGTGCTGGGCCAAGAGCCTGCCCACATGATTCCCAGTCCACTGCCACGCCCAGCCCACTGGCAGCACCCCTGCTTTCCTTTTTAGCGATGAGGATGGTTATCAGAAACTCACTGTGTGTGCCCCAGCCCAGTCCCAGGTGCCCATTTCCTTTGCCCTTCCCCTCCCTGGGAGGCAAGTTGCCATGGGGCTGTGATCGTGCTCTCAGCTCAGACCCTCTGCCTCACTTGCTCTGAGGCTCATGATGGGTCGGGGGGCTGACTGCCAGCCGCCACTGCGATTAGCTGAGCCGAGGCCTCGGGGGATTCTTGCCTTTCGGGTTCTCCCTTAGGCTCCCTGATGGGCTCACTCGCCGAGGAGACATCAACCTGCTGATGCTGGGGGACCCGGGGACGGCCAAGTCCCAGCTGCTGAAGTTCGTGGAGAAATGCTCTCCCATTGGGGTGAGTACCGAGGAGCTGTCTTGGCTGCCCAGCAGGAAGGAAGGCTGCAGGACAGGGCCACTGGGTCCCCGGATCCTCTTGGTGGGCAGGATCACCCAGAATCTCTTCCTCATTCCCCTCGGCTGTGGTCAGGTAGCACAGGAGGAGAGGGGAGGAAAGCAACGGGTGGGTGTAGTTTTGGGGGAGCGGGCAGAGTGCTGGATGAGAGCCTGGCCAGTCCTTGGCTCTGGGCCTTGAACAAGTCACCTCTATTCCCTGAGCCTCAGTTTATCCGCCCATAAATCATAGCACTGACAACAGCCATGGCTAAAGTCAAGGGCCAGGCACTGCCTGAAGTGCCCCATGTTTATTTACTCTTAATGTGCTCCTCGACTCCGTAGTAGGTGTGTGAGCCCGTCCTGTGGGTGAGGAAACGGTACACAATGGCTACGGGTCTTGCTAGTATAGTAAGTGCTGGCGCAGGGACTTGAATGCAGGCGCCTGGAAAGCCAGGGCCTCTGCAGTGATGGGCGTCTCGGGATCAGAATGGGGTGAGGGTGCCAGCGTGTTCAGTGGGACGAGTTGTACAGGTGGGAGGGGTGGTTTCTGGATAGACAGGAAGTGTGTGCGGCAAGTGCTCGTGCCAGAGCTGTCCAGTAGAAATGTGTGTGAGCCACGTGTGTGATGCTGGGTGTTCTAGGAGCCACGTTAAAAAAGTGGAAAAAGAAAAATAGGTAAAATTAAAAGTAATAACATTCTGTTTAGTCCAGCGTATTTACAATATTTCAACATGTAGCTTAACATAAGAAAGCAGTCAGGAGATACTTTAGCACTAAGTTTGAAATCTCACACTTAAACTCTTCTCAGTTTGGACTTGTCACCATGCAAGGCCTCAGTGACAGCAGGTGGCCTGCAGGTCTCTACAAAGATGACATGGGACTCGGGGTCAGGGAAGCTTTTTCCTGGGAGTCAGAAGTCTGTCCCAGCTTTGAGGCCGCTCCTCTCTGGGCCTCACTTTGCTCCTCTGTGATGAGCCAGGCCCCTAAGGACTGGTTCCTGGGGCCAATATGGTGGGGCTCAGCTAAGGCTCGGGGCTGAGGCAAGCTCAGGAGTATAATGGATGTGAACCCCCCAGTGGGGGTGACCTCCTCATGCAGCGGGAGGTTCCCTGAGTTCTGTCTGCGCCCTGTGGCCAGCTGTGATGTGTGACCTTGGGTGAGTCACAGCTTTCTGGTCCCCTTGACTTGGGGGGTCAGCATGGAGCTGTGTTGGGCCCTGACACCTCCTCCCATGGCCCACCCCAGGTGTATACATCTGGGAAAGGCAGCAGCGCGGCAGGCCTGACAGCCTCGGTGATGAGGGACCCCTCATCCCGGAACTTCATCATGGAGGGCGGAGCCATGGTCCTGGCTGACGGCGGGGTCGTCTGTATCGATGAGTTTGACAAGGTGAGGCTGACTGGATGAGGTGGTAGCTGAAAGGTAGGTGGCACCTAGTGGTCCCAGGGCAGGGGGTGTGGTCTTCTATGCCTCGACCTCAGGAACCACCTCTGACTTGGAGACTTGTATTCAGTCCCCTGCCTGTCACTGTAGGGTAACCGGGAAGTAGCTTGACTTCTCCCAGCCTCAGTTTCCACATCTGGGGAATGAGGAGAGGAGAGCCAAGCCCACACAATTGTCACCAGGATGAGAGGTGACCCCGTTCCTGCCGTTGGCCTGGCATGAAGCTGGGACCAGGAGTGGTGGTGCTGTAGCTCTCCTGCTGGCACTGCCCCCACCCTCGCCTGGTCTGATGGACGCTTCTCTCCCCACGCAGATGCGAGAAGACGACCGCGTGGCAATCCACGAGGCCATGGAGCAGCAGACCATCTCTATCGCCAAGGTGGGTGGTCCTCCCTGGCGAGTCCTCTTGGCTGAGGTCCGGCTTGGTTCGGCTGAGCCCAGGATGCTCTGAGTGCTGTGCCAAGCCCTGCCTGCCCAGGCCTCTGTTGGCGGCGGCAGCAGGCCTAGCATCTTGTGCGCATACATGTCCGCGGTCCTCATCTCTGACCTGTCATCTGTTCCCCTCTCTCAGGCTGGGATCACCACCACCCTCAACTCCCGCTGCTCCGTCCTGGCTGCTGCCAACTCGGTGTTTGGCCGCTGGGATGAGACGAAGGGGGAGGACAACATCGATTTCATGCCGACCATCTTGTCCCGCTTCGACATGATCTTCATCGTCAAGGATGAGCACAACGAGGAAAGGGACGTGGTGAGTCGGGGCCACAGGGTGCACAGGCTCGGCTCCAGCCAGGCCCACGGTTCTGGGGGAGGGCAAACAAGGGGCTTGGCAGGAGTCCTGACTATCGGATAGGGCCCGCAATGGGTAGCCCAGGAGGCGGCAGATGGGGGCTGCAGAGTTCTGCCCAGGAGGGTGCAGAGTTCTGCCTCCCCTGTGAGTGACTGAGGGTAAATCTCTCCCCGTGGCCCAGACCCTTGCCTGTGAAATAGGGAGTTGACATTTGCATACAAGTGAGAGAACCCCACCCAGTTCTGGTTTGTCAGTTTCTGAAAGGAACTCGGTGGCTTATGGAATGGACAAGCCCAGAGGTCTGAGGCCCTGCTGGTGTCCTCAGGGCTCCTGTCTGCTGCTCTGCTCTCCGTGGGGGGGCTTGTTCTCTGGCAGCTGCTCCCTCTGGTGGCAGAGGAGGCCCTGGCGGCTCCTGGCTTGTGTCTTAGCAGCTGACAGCCCAGAGGAGCAGGCCTCCCGTTTTCCATTGGTTCTGGTTCTGTAAGCTCCCTCCCTGCCTGCTGGGCCTCTGTGGGGACCCAGGCTTAGGAGGGCCTGCCAGCTGACCCAGGGTCCCCTCTGCCCTAGATGCTGGCCAAACACGTCATCACTCTGCACGTGAGTGCGCTGACGCAGACCCAGGCGGTGGAGGGGGAGGTGGACCTGACCAAGCTGAAGAAGTTCATCGCCTACTGCCGAGCGTGAGTCCTGGGTGCTGGCCTGTGGGCTGGGGCTCCCCGGCTCCCTGGGCGGGAGAGAGCCCTGTTCCCTGGGCCTGCTCCTCATAAAGGGCGCCTGAGATGAAACATTTGGGGTCTAGTTCTGTGAATCTGCTCCACTCCTGTCTGACCTTACACAGGTCACTTGGCTGTCAGCCTCAGTTTCCCCGTCTCCAAAATGAGGGCGTAGGATTAGGTGGTATCGAGGGCACCCCTTTGACTGACATTCAGGGAGGCAGGGCAGTGTGGTCATTGTAGACACAGGCTCTGGCTGTTGCCCACCCCCATTGTGTGACCTTGGGCAAGTCACTTGACCTCTGAGCCTTGCCTCCCTGGGTTGGTGTTCCCTGGGGTTTTGTAAGGATTACGAAAGATGGTGAGTAAGTGCTTGGCACAGCCCTGCACCAAGTAACCACTCAGTAAATGGCACTTGCAACTTTGTTATTCTCACAGATTGTCAGTAACAGTAACCATACGTAGGGTACTCGTTCTGTGCCTAGCATTACTGTCAGTATTTATGGACAAGCGAAATTTAGCTCTTCCCTAAAACCTAAGAAACTGCTGTGTTATTGTTCTATTTTATAGCCAGGGAAGCTGACAGAAAAGGTTAAATAACTTGTCCAAGGTCACAGGTAGGAGGTGTAGTGGAGCCAGGATTTGAACCCAAGTACCAGGCTGCAGAGGCTGTGCTTTTAGCCACTATGCCAAGGTGTTGTTTTTTCTTTTTTTTTAATATATTTTTTATTGATTTCAGAGAGGAAGGGAGAGGGAGAGAGAGAAACATCAGTGATGAGTGAGAATCATTGATTGGCTGCCTCCTGCACGCCCCCCACTGGGGATCGAGCCTGCAACCCCAGCATGTGCCCTTGACCGGAATCGAACCCAGGACCCTTCAGTCTGCAGGCCAACACTCTATCCACTGAGCCAAACCAGCCAAGGCTGCCAATGCCAAGGTTCTTGACAGACACCTCGGTTGTGTCTTGTTGGAGCCACACCCTGAGGGTGGAGGAATCTTTGAGTGCCCCGTGGTTGGGAGGGGAAACCGTAAAGTTGGGTGGGTCCCTACCCTACCCACCACCTCCTCTGCGTGATGGGTGGTGTGATGCCCAGTGATTCTGGGTCTTCATCACGGTCCTGAGCTCGCCACACCTTGGGGAGCTGGCTCCTTCCATCCAGCCCTGGTTTCCTCATCCTCAGGCTGGGGGTTGGATTAGGATCAGTGACTGTCAGTCGACCTGTGTGGTGTGTGCGAGGGGGTAGGACCTGTCCTCTACGTGGTCAGGATCTGCCTGGTCACCCTCCCTCCTGGGAGAGTCTGACATGCTCCCTGTCCCTGGACAGCAGTCACTGCCAAGCCTCTTGGGGTGTCAGTTGTGCGTCACATCCTCAATCGTGTTGGCTGGTGGGGAAGTTTGGGTCGAAGCCGCTGTGAGCCCGCTGTCCAGTGGGCCCTGTACTGCGTGGTTTTGCCATTGTTGTTCTGTGGGTGAGGCAACCTTCGCTTCATGACTCAATGTCCTCCAGCAGTAAGGAGGGGCAGTCTGCACCCCCTGCACGTGGGCCTGGCTGTCCTCTGCCTGTTCTCTGACAAAGGCACCTGTGTTTCTCTCCTGCTGTTGAGCTCACGCACCTGTCCAGAGCCCAGATTTTACCTAAATCTCTTCTAAATGATGCACCCAGCCTGTTGGGGGCAAGCACGTGATTGTAAGCCAGCTGAGGGCCGGGAAGGTGCCCCATGTTTCTTTCCCAGTCTTACGGCAGCCGCTCCTTATCCTTCCGCAGGAAGTGTGGCCCCCGGCTGTCAGCGGAGGCGGCGGAGAAGCTGAAGAACCGGTACATCCTCATGCGCAGCGGGGCCCGTCAGCACGAGAGGGACAGCGAGCGCCGCTCTAGCATCCCCATCACTGTGCGGTGAGCCGGCGGGCCGGGCCGGGCGCGAGGGCCTCACGGTAGAGCAGGGCATGCCGGGCCATTGCTAACCACACAGCGCAGGCCCTAGGGAAGGCGCTGGCGGAGGCTCCTTTTGGAGTGTAAACAGCCGTCTCCCTCTCAGTTGGCAACCAACTGGGCCACACTGGTCAGGGCTAAGGACACTTAAAAATCCCCACAAAATGCTTGGACTTAGGACTCATTGGCCCCACCTTCCGCAGACACACCTAGATGCAAGAGGCTGGGAAATGTCTCCTAGTGGGGTGGCAAGTGGTGGAATAAAAATTCCATTACTGAGGAGGAGAGGAAGACGGGACAGGGACACCAGCAGTTTCCCCTGTGGTCTTACTGCCGTGGGCAGGTCCTGCCCTGATGTCAGGAGGGGCCAGGGAGGGAAGATGGGCTCAGGCCCCCTGGTGTCCCGTTGCCCCCACACAGGCAGCTGGAGGCCATTGTGCGCATCGCCGAGGCCCTCAGCAAGATGAGGCTGCAGCCCTTCGCCACGGAGGCGGACGTGGAGGAGGCCCTGAGGCTCTTCCAGGTGTCCACGCTGGACGCCGCCTTGTCGGGCACCCTGTCAGGTGAGTGGCGGGGCTCCGAGGGCTGGGCGGCGTGCTGGAGGCTCCGGTGTGGCTGCTTTCCTGCCTTTGCTTCCTGGCTCTTGCTCCCCCGGGCTATTTCCTCCCGATGAGAAGAGCCGCTTCTCTCCAGACCCTTAGCACAGTCCTTTGAGCCAGTTCGTTAGGAGTGGGTGCAGTGGATCATTGGCCGATAACCGTAGTCGGCAGCTTGTAAAGCTCTTTCCTTCGTCTTTCTTACAGCTGGCCCCTGGAAGCCAGCTGGCCGCTTTGTCCTTCTCGTCTTAGGAGAAAACTGACAGCTTTCTCACAGAGTCAGCTCCTGTCTGTCCTCAGAGGCCTCCAATGGCAGCTGCTCTCACCAGAATCACAAAACCTGTGGCCGAGGTCCACAGGGTCCACAGGACCTGCCCCTGGGTACCACTCTGGCCCCCTGCCTGGGTTTTGAAGCAGCCACACGTGTTTCTGCCTCATGCCTTTGTGCCTGCCGCTGCCTCTGCCTGAAGCATCCTTCCCCACACGGTAGCCCCGTCCCCTGACTTCAGGTCCCCAGTCGGGCCCTCACTCCCTGGCAGGCTCTCTTCCTCTTCCCGTAACTTTCTCTTTTGCTCTGGCTCCAGCCACTCTTCCTTGGGATGGAGGCTCCACCTCCAAGCTTCCCACTGTGGGCCGGCTGAGATCCCAGCACCCATCCCACCCACCGTCCCCCTTCTTGTGCCCACAGGGGTGGAGGGCTTCACCAGCCAGGAGGACCAGGAGATGCTGAGCCGCATCGAGAAGCAGCTCAAGCGCCGCTTTGCCATCGGCTCCCAGGTGTCGGAGCACAGCATCATCCAGGACTTCACCAAGCAGGTGAGCTTCCCTGGGGCCGGGCGGGGTGGGGAGGGTGCAAGGGTCTCCTCGTGGCTGCCGGGTCCAGTTCCCACCCCTAACATCAGCGTCCTCTTGCCCAGCGGACAGGCTGTGGGGCAGCTGGTCCTTGTCCCAGACGTGTTCCCATCATTCCTCCCCTTGGGACTGGGCTGTTTTTCTGTTTCATTAGGGGAAGGGGACAGTGGCTGGGTTCCTGGGGGAACCACACCAGCCTTCCCCAGGCCCTTCCTGTCTACTTCCCGCCAGTGCCTGGCTTTTGTGGGGTGAGGACGGGCAGAGCCAGGAGGTGAGCCTCCCAGCTCACTGGGGACAGTGCTCTTGACCCCATAGAGCAGCTGGCTTTCCAGATGTTAGAGAGCTTGGCCCCATCTTTACATCTCGGGAACAGTGCCAGTTCCTGGTCTCCGCTCCCCGCTCGTTCCGACCCTTAGAGCTGTTTTCCGCAGGAGGTAGAACGACGTCTGCTCTGTAGGTGAGCACAGCAAGGCCTAGAGAGGTTTGCAGATGTGAAGAGCTTGGGTTCTAGAGTCAGACGGACGTGATTTAAGTCCCAGCTCTGCCACTTGCTGTGTGACAGCTCTGCCTCAGCTTCCTCCCTGTAAGGAGGGCATGGTTGTGTACCAGCTGCATAGCGTTGTGGCGATGGAACGAGTTGTTGTGAAGACTGAACAGCCCCTGGTGCGAGTCCTTCTGTGACCAGCAGAGGGGGTGTGATGGACAGTTCCCTGTGAGCAGGGGGCACGTGGGCTCTCTTGGGGGCTCTGCAGGGCCCAGGGTCTCCTCGGGAAGCAGACTCCTGCATCCGGCCTTGTGTCCGCAGAAATACCCAGAGCACGCCATCCACAAGGTCCTGCAGCTCATGCTGCGGCGCGGCGAGATCCAGCACCGCATGCAGCGCAAGGTCCTCTATCGCCTCAAGTGAGCCCGCCCGCTGTCTGCGCACCCACAGCAGGAATGTCGCCCCGTCTCTGCCTCCCCATCACTGTCTTCTTGAATTTCCTCGAGCTGTCCTCTGCCCGGGGGTGGAGGGGCCCACCTGCCCCGAGGAAGGAGCCGCCAGTTCTGCTGGTTGCCTCTGGGTGTCAGCTCAGGTCCGGAAGTGTGCTGTTGGGGTTCACTGACATAATAAAGCCGTGTGTTTGGGGGCTTCTGCTGGTGTCTGACCCTCGTCTGCCATTAGGCTCTCACTTTTGGGTTCTGGGTTCCTCAGCTGCTCTTGGGCTGATAAAGTTGGTGTTTTGCTGGCTCTGGTGACAGTTCAGCAGGACCCAGTATGTGAGGTCTTAGTAAGGGGGTGAGCTTGACCAGCCTCAGCTGGTCCCCAGCAGCTGTGTGGCTGGGGAGGAGATACGGTTTTGCAGTTAGACTGGCTGGATTCACCCAGTCTTTCTGTGCCTCAGTTTACTAGTCTGTAATAGGGGTGGCAATGGTTGTGTTAGGATAAATGAGCTACTGATGGTGAAGTGCCTAGTACGGTGGACCTGGCTGTGAGGGGAGACTGCTGGCATTTAGTATTCAGGGCTATGGCTATCCCCCGGGCCATACAGCAAAGTAGGTAAGGCAGAGATGCTGGAAGTCTGGGTGGGTCTCCTAGGACCTTTCCCAAGCGCTGTGTGACCTTGGGGAGAGCACTTGACCTCTGTCTGAGTGTAGGATTCACCACCCCACGTGGTGAGGTTTGAATGGTAGAAAGCACTCGTACAGCAGCACTGGAGAAAGTGAACAGTGCCATTGTGCTCACTGATTTGCCTGATGCTGAAATACCCATTTGAGTCTAACTTTGTTTTAAAAAGCTAGAATTCACAAAGTTAAAGAAAAATCAGTGAAGTAAAATACTTTAAAAAAAATATTTCTTTATTGGTTTCAGAGAGGAAGGGAGAAGGAGAGAGAGATAGAAACATCAATGATGAGAGAGGATCATTGATCGGCTGCCTCCCGCACGCCTCCGCAACCTAGGCATGTGCCCTTGGCCAGAATCGAACCCGGGACCCTTCAGTCCGCAGGCTGACGCTCTATCCACTGAGCCAAGCTGGCCAGGGCTGAAGTAAAATACTTTAAAGTACATTTAGTAATATAAAGGCTCAAGCAAAATAGCAATTTAGAAGTATATTTAAACATTGTATTCTATTAAAATTACTAGCACATAAAATGTTTAAAAATAACCGGTAAGTAAAAATGAAGACAGTCATGATGAAGTGAAAAGTCAGGGTTCGATCTTCCTAAAAACACAAACAGGAAAACTTGGGGCCGCAGTGGCGTCATTGTTGAATTGAAAGTATCTTTGAGCAACAATTTCCAGCAGCTGAAAGCTCTCCGGGGATACCTTTCAGGGAAATGGGAGTGAGAGCAGCGGGATCCATTTCCTGTGACTCACTGGTGTTCAGAGCTCGTTTCTTTGATAACGCTGTTTGAAACGTTCCCTTGTTTGGATGGTGAGCATTTCCGCCTCCTCTCCTCCTTTCATCTTGTTCAGGTGGGGACTCGGACCTGGTCCTCTGTTCCTTGTTTAGCGCATGAGCTCTAACCCTGAAATAATGGTTGCATTTCTTGGAGATGAAGAGGGTTCTTTCGCCAGGGATTTCGCTCACCTGGGTTTCAGCCAGTGATGGCTGTTGCCCCATCATCCCACATTTGTAGGGTGAGATGCACTTTAATCCCCCAGTGTCATGGGTGCTGGTACTGTAGTCACCTCCATTTCACAGGGGGGAGCTGAAGCTCAGAGGTATGTGTCAGCAAGTGATGGCAGGTGCAGGATTCAGGGTAGACAGTCCTGGTCCAGAGAAGGTGCGGCTCAGGGAAGACTGCCCTGACGTGGTCACTGCACCCCAGGGTCACTACTGGCAGGCACATTGTGGAGGGACCAACGGGGGAGCCACTAGCTTGGCTGGGGCTGGTGGGAGCGGAGTGTGGGGCTCACCGGAGGGACAGGTGTGCACCGAGACCAGTATTCTAGAGAGATCAGCTCATGAAAGAAGGTATTTGTATGTTTGTTTTCTTTTGGATGCTATAACTACGATTTTTCACATAGATATTTCAACATAAATATATCAGTTTTGTATTTATTTGACAATCAGTGATGTAATGGAAACTTCAAGTCTAGATGAGCAAAAGCAGATGTTTGTTTAAAACATGGTCTGGCCAAAGAGTATGTTACAATGATTTCTGACACAACTTTTGGTAACATAGATAAAACACAAGCATTTCTCACTTAAAATATGAGACAATAAAGCGTAATGGTTAAGAGCATGGCCTGAGAGCCAGATGGCCTGGATTCAGACCCGAGCTTTGCCACTTTCTGGTTGTGACCTTGGGCCCTTACTACATCTGTCAGCTTTAATTTCCTCATCTGTACGATGAGGATTATACAGTTTAAGGATGTGAGGATGACATGGGTCGCATTGCTGAAGCACACAGGGCTGCCTGGCACAACAGTAATAGTTCAAGTGTGTGCTAACATTGAAGTTGCAAGTAACGAACATTTCAAAATGGGCTCAAAATCCTGGGCACATGTGCCCAGCCAGCATTGCCCAGTGGCTGAGCGTCAACCTATGAACCTGGAGGTCAGGGTTCAGTTCCTAGTCAAGGCACATGCCCCAGTAGTGAGCTCCGATTCCCCGTGCAGGGCATGCAGGAGGCAGCCAATCAATGATTCTCTCTCATCATTGATATTTCTCCCTCTCTCTCCTCTGAAATAAATAAAATTATATTTTAAAAAATCCAGAGCATGTGTTACTGTTTATCAAAAAACGGCCCGTGGTGCTTTTTATACATGTGGCTCAAGGGCGACCACCACTCTACGGTGGGCCTCCATTTCCCCTATATCTACGGTGCCCCACTCTGGTTTACTTGGGCTTGAGATTCCCGGGATTTTCTGTGTCAGTATTGCAAAAGCCCTATCCCCTTTTACAGTTAAGGAAACAGGTTCAGAGAGGACAGCATGTCAGCTATTCAGCGTGGAGCCTGGAAGTCTCTGGAATGACAGGGCCAGCACCGAACAGGAAGATCAGTTCCTGAGCCTTTTAGAGTGAGAGGCGAGCCCAAGGCTGAATCCTAATGCCACCACTTAGGCTGTGTACCTGGGTTCAGTTTTTTTAACTTTTGTCTCCTGGGTCTCCGTTTCCCTAGATTTTAAGAGGATTAATGATAGTGCAAACGGTTAGGTTTGGGAGAACGAAGTAAAGCATTTTATTTTTTAAAAAAATATATATTTTAATGATTTTTTACAGAGAGGAAGGGAGAGGAATGGAGAGTTAGAAAGAGAAACATTGATCAGCTGCCTCCTGCACACTCCCTACTGGGGATGTGCCCACAACCAAGGTACATGCCCTTGGACGGCATCGAACCTGGAACCCTTGAGTCTGCAGGCTGATGCTCTATTCACTGAGCCAAACCAGTCAGGGATGAAGTGAAGCATTTAGTGTGGGCACTGGGTACCTGCTGAGCAGTGGGTGCCTGTCCTTAATAAGGCGCCAAGAGCTGCTGACGTTAAATGCTGTCTATTGGGGGCCCCAAAGCAACCAGTTGGCCTTTTACCTTGTCTGGAGCGATGTTTTTTAAATAAGATTTTAAAAATAAAAGTGGGCCCTCCTATTCTTCCAGGAACGTGAGGACAGTGTCCATGAGGAGGCGCCAGAGCGCCAGGCGCAGCAGCAGCTGTCCTCCCCCCCTCCCTTTCTGTCTGGCCATTCTCTGCTCTCACTGGCTTTCTAGGGGACCCCCCTGGCCCTGCCTGGGAACCTAGAAGCTGGCTGAGACCCAGCAGCCCAGACTTGGCCTGAAGAATCCTCTAGACTCAGCATTCACCACTGACTGTTCAGACAAAACCTTTGCCAGGGGCAGACCCTGGGTGGGACGCCGATATACTTTTTAAAAAAGTTTTTGCTTAGACGGAACAAACGAAAGTAAGAATCAGTCCCCCTTGTCCAAAACTGTCTCCCAAACACCCACTTTGTAATCACAGTTAGTTTCTTGGGTCTCTTCCGAGATGTAGACATATCAAATGTTAGAGACAGACCAGGTCTGAGTGACCTGGTCCCCCGCACCCAGCTGCTGCTCGCCCCGCCCCTCAGTCTCCTGCTGGTAACACGGTCACAGCCAGGAGATGAGTTTGAGGCTCTCCTGGCTCTCAGAGTCCCCCAGCTCCAAGCCCACCTATCCCTTTAGGGGGGCTGGTGGCACTTAAGAGGGTACCCCCTCTAGCATAGGGAGGCCGGGCCTGTGTTTCCTCCGCCCCTCCTCCTCCAGGATCTTCATCCCAGAAAGGTCCACTCTGCTATTGGAACCCACATTCACTTTTTCCCTGTGGTGGGAAGAGCCAAAGACTCCCTTTTCCCTGGGGTTGCCCTGCAAGATGGGGCTCGGGTGGTGGGCCCCCCAACAACCCTGCCAGGTCTCCCCTCTCTCCAGCTGGGAGGGCAGAGGCCCCTGCACCCAGCCTTACATAGCGTGGACACCTTTTCCTGAAGCCTTCCCTGCTTTCCAGGCTCAGGTCAGGGGCCCCTCCGCACGCCCCCTTTCTGTCGGATTTAGTTTTCTTGTTTCTCTGTTTCCGTTAGAGGGAGCACTCTGGGAGGATGGGCTCTGCTGAATAGTATTTCTTCCCAGCGCTCAGCACAGAACGGACACTCCATGGCGAATCAGTTACCCAATACTCTTCACCAGAGTCCACACTTGCCCCTTCTCCCAGGCCCACTAACCTGCCTCTGGGGTTAGCCACACACCCCTGCCTCTGGGGTTAGCCACAGGCCAGGCCATGCCCAGTGAAACAGGAGCTGAAGTAACATCGCTTGTCCGTGGGAAACTTTCAGGACTAGGACACGGTTCTGCCAGCTCCCTTCCTCCTGAGTAGGGACTGGGGCGTCCCAGTGGGGTCCTCGGTGAGGACAGCAGGAGCACATGTTGCACGAGTGAGAAATAAGCCTGTGGTGGCCTCGCCGTGTGGTGTGTTTGGAGTAGTTCCTGGATGCACAGGCATGTAATATATTAAAAAAAAAAAAAAATCCCGGCCAGTGTGGCTCGGTGGTTGAGCATCAACCTATGAACCAGGATGTCGCGGTTTGATTCCAGGTCAGGCATGTGCCCGGGTTGCAAGCTCAGTCCCCACTGTGGAGCATGCAGGAGGCAGCTGATCAATGATTCTCTTTCATCGATGTTTCTCTTCCTCTCCCTTTCTATCTGAAATCAATGAAAAAATATTTTTTTAAAAATCCCTGTTAGCTTAGATGAGCTAGCATAGATTCTATTGTCTGTCACTGAGGATGAGGACTGACCTATACGCACACCTCCTGAGTATATAGAACAAAGTCCCTGGAAGTCCCTGCTCAGCAGCCTCCCCATCCCCGGGAGAGAGCAAGAGCTTCATCTCATAGTATCAGCTACCACTCCCAGGGGAGCTTTCTGATTGGCTCTGCTGGGTTAGTCCTTCTGTCCTGGGCCAATCACAGTTGCCAGAGAGATGGAGGGGGTGGACAGTGACTGATTGGTCAGACCTGGGTCATTTCCTCCCACTGTGGTCTGGGACCGGGCCTGTTGCCAGAAGGGGATGAGAAAGCCTGGGGCAGACATAAAGCATTAGCTGCCAACCTGCCTGCCGCTTCCCGCCACAGGGTGGCGCTGTTAACCAGCCCCACGGATACTTGGCTGTAATTAGGCTGCTAGGGCAGGAGATGATTACAGGAGTCCCAGGGTCCTGCTCAGGGGTGATCATGCCTGTTCCCCAACCCTACCACCATGGAGGGATGCAAACCTATCCCCATGCTCACTCCTAACATGCTCCCTGTGGGGACGGGGTAACGGGCTCTGAAGGAATGGTTCGTCGCCTGGGAGGCTAGGATCAGGCAGGGGGATGAGGGTTTGGTCCAGGCCTTCCAATTCCCATCGTTGCTGTGCCCGGGGCCAACCCCTGCCTGGGCTGTGTGGGACTCTGGCCAGGGTCTCAGCCTCAGCCCAGGACTCATCTGTGGAGTAACGAAGCCAATGGGGACTTCAGAAGGATAGCGTGTGTAAAAGTGCCTGTCTTGGGGCCTGGCCATAGCAGGCTCCTCCTGGTGACCATGACCAGGAGAGGAACGGCAGTACTTAATTCCACTTCTGCAGAGCAACTTTCGTGTTGCCATGGCGACTAGACTCCCTGGGAGTGGGCTTATTTTAGAACTTGATCCACATAGCAGTGGCTTTGTCCTCAGGCCCACCCGCTGCAGCCTTTGTCCTGTGGGCCTGTCCCCTGGTGCCAGGCCAGGCAGGGCAAGCAGAAGGACACAGGGAGCTCCACTGGTCCTCCGCCTCAACCTCCCCACCCCTCCACCTGCCCCCTGAATCTGGCCCGACTCGAGGCGTAGGACTGGGTTCTACTCCTGCCTCCACCACAGGCCTGCCCCAGCCTCTCCAGCCTCTGTGTCCTGGAGGGCGAACAGGAGATGATGTGTTTTGCTGTGTTTCCCAACCTGGAAAGCAACTGTCTAGCACCCCCAGTCGTCATTCACATGCGCCCATCATTTCAATGCAGTTGTGATCATGTTGTCGATGTAGCCTGGGGTGTATTCAAATCTGTGATAAAGGATGAGAGTGAGGAACCATGAGAAACGGGACTTGGCTTGGAGGCAGAGCCCGGGCGAGATAAACAGGTCCTCTGGGGCTAGAGAAACACGCAGAGGGCCCCTTGGGACTCATGCTGGAGATGGCTGTGACCAGCCACGTGACATCTCTGGACCTCAGCTCCTCCATCTGTGAAATGGGAACACTGAGCCAGCTGATCCTGGAAGGCCCTAGAGGCTCTGAGGTCTGGGGGGGTCTGTGACCCACGAACGGTCCAGAATGTTCTTGGCATGACAGGTGTTACGGGAGACAAGATGGGAGGAGGCATGGGCCTGCCCTCAGCGACCCACAAAGCCAGGCCACAAAACGCAATCCAAGAACCATAATTCTAGAATTAAAGGGAGAGAAGTTCAGAATTCCAGTGACAGCAATGCCGACAGCTGCACTTGAACCTCATCTTATCGCTGGAGCTGGGCCTCCCACTTCCAGAAGCTCCGAGGAGGTGGGGCTGCCCTGGAGGCAGGTGAGGTACCTTCTTTGTCTCATTGTCCCCAGAGCGCAGCGGGGAGTCAGCGAGCATGTGGGGCGGGGACCTTAAATAGCAAGGTGACTCAGGCCTGGGCGTGTGCTGGGAGGAGCTGAGGAGGGGGCTTGGCCCCCTCGGCGTGGCTGCTGTGGTTGGTTGTATCCTGCAGAGGCCGTGGTGCCTGGCCTGGTCCTCGGAGCAGCGTCCTCCTCTGGCTAGCTGAGGAATGGCGTGTGTTCTCCTGGCCCCATTCCTCCTCAGCCTTGCCCCACAGTCACCGGCATTAAAGCCCTCACGCTCCCATGCTCCCCCTCAGGGCTGTGCCCTGTGTCCTTGCCATCTCTCTCCTGCTCGCGCCCTCGGGCTGTTCCTTCTGCTGGGACTGCCTTCTCCTGCCTTCTCGTCCAAAGCAGGACTCCACCTCCTCCTGGTTCATGGCTCCTTCCCTCCCTCCCTCCCTCCTTCTCTCGCATCCTTCCGGTCCTGCAGCTGCCAGCCCAACGATGGCCCAGAGCAGGCACCCCTGTCCAGCAGGCGGCAAGTCCTGGCTGCTCCCCCTGGATGATGAGCTCAAGCGCAGCTTCTGCTCTTTCTCTGCGCTCACGTCCCTCGAGCCCAGCTCAGGCCGTGGGGGAGAGTGGGCCACTGACATGAAGTGAAGGAGCGGAACCTCCGTTCGAATGCTGCTCTGCGTTACTAGGTCTGCCATCGTGGGCCAGTTTCTTAGCCTCAGTTTGCACATCTGCAAAACGGGCACTGTCATAGTGATACCTCATAGGTTTGCTTTGATGATTAAATGAGATGATGAAATAGAGGAATAGCTGGGGGCCTGGCAGGGGTCTGGCAGACAATTCGTGTTAACATCAGTGCTGTGGTCACTGCTAGGGACCCAGGGAGTGGTGGTGGAATTTAATAGAACCAGGAGGCAGGAGAGAGAGAGTTGGGGAGGAGTTTAGGGGTGAGGGGGCAGAGAGGAGGCTTGAGCTGGGGAGTGAAGGCTGCCAGCGGGTGTGGGGGGAGGCAGAAGGAGAGCAGAGGCCATCAGCCAGGGTCCGCTTGGTGTGAGAACTCCTCTGTCACAAGTGTCCCCTGCCAGCCAGCTGCTCTCAAAATAGCTGTCCCTGTTGGGGCTGTGGCTGGTGGGGGGCAGGGCTGGGAGCCCGATTTGGACACCTCCTGGGGCCCTGGGCTTTTGTGGTTCTGAGCCTGGCAAGGAGCCCCTGTGACCTGTGCCTTGAGTGGGGGCAGTGGGGCTCTGGGAGTCCCTCCTGTGGTGTGTGTGTGTGTGTGTGTGTGTGTGTGTGCACTTGTGTGGTGGGCTGGGGTAGGGAAAGGTTCTTCCTGGCATGGGGCTGGGGTGTTCTGGGGATAGTCAGGAAGTGCCATAGTGATGATGACAATATGATAGTGGTCATTGCCTTCTTCATCATCATCAGAATGAGGCAGACACAGTGAAGTTGTCCACCACACCCATCCTTACTCCTCCTTCCAAAACAACCAAGTACGTGTGGTGCAGCCCAGTGAACACCTGCCCGCCTCCCGCCCCCGACTCCTTTGCAGCTAGTGTGACCATGTGACCCACTCTGGCCGATGCGATTCAGGTGGAAGTCAGCTGAGAGGGCCCTGAGAAAGCTGTTGTGTTCCCGTCTGGTCCTTGACTCTTTGCTTTGTGTGTCTCTGTGCTCGCTCCTGCCCTCCAGCCTGCTGAGGGAGCCGAGTAGGAGGGTGCCCGGGTGTTGGAACGCAAGCACTGGGCTGTTGTGGGAAAGACGATGCATCTGGTTTACCTCTGTCTCCCTCACCTCGCCCAGGCCTGGCATAAGCGGGCATGGACCTCGATACTAACTGAACCCGTGAAGCCCATTCAGCAGATGCCTCTGCAGTGGCTTCTGTGTGCTGGGCTCTGTCCTGGGCACTGGCATAAAACCCAGGGCCCTGGGGGTCTGATGGACAAGGCGGCGTGTCCTCTGTGGGCAGATCTGGGCTCACAGGGAGCAGTGTCTGAGCCGAGGGAGCAAGCTCAGGTGGGGAATGTCCGGTGGAGTGAAATACTCTGAAGGGAAATAAACCAGGGAGCTGGGCGGTGAGTGGCGGTAGGAGTGTCGATTTCTGTTAGTTACCATTGAAAACACTTTAATGATGGAAAAATACCCAACATAGAGAAAGGTAGAAGGGAGCAAAGACCCCCGGGTACCCACTCCCTGCATGGTGCCCACCCCTGCCCTTAACCCTGGTTATTTGGAGCCAAGATGCAGGTAAGATGTGCAGAGGAGGCCTCTCTGAGGAGCAGTGTTTGGGCCAAGTCCTGGCGGGAGTGTGAGGGGCATCTGGGGAGGATCTGGATGGAGGGGGAGCAGGACCACATTCCTGGGAGGACGAGGCCTGGTGTGAGGGAGAGGAGGGCGGGTGGCAGGACACGCTTTGAGGGCCTGAGCCGGGGGCGGGGGGGGGGGGAGGAGGGAGGACAGGAGCTCAGGGAGAGACCCCGTGGGGTCTGCAGACCTGGTCGCTGTAGCCTTGGGTGTGTCAATGTGTCTGCATTGTGGTTTCTCCTCTGGAAGGAATGACACAACTGCCCACCCCCCGGGCCACCTTCTTCCTCCTCTTCTGCCCCATAGTCCTCCCGGATGCCTGGTGTTGACAATTCCAGCGAAGGAGCAGGAAACAGGGCCTTCCTGCCCAGCTGCCTGCCCGGCCTCCCAGCCTGCGCCCACCCTCCCACCCACCTGCACATGACCAGTGAGCCGGCCCTGGGCCCATAGGGCCAGGGTGTTGGAGGTTGAGCGCAGAGCAGAAGTAACAGGATTATATGGGCTCCCGTCCGGCCCCTCCTCCCATGGAGCCGCTGGCCCGGAGAGGGCAGCTCAGGCCTCAGGTCTGGGTGTTGGGCTGAGCGGGGGCTGGGAAGGAGCATGTGATCTGGGGGAGCTGCCACACCTCAGCCAGCTCTGCTCTTCTGGTAGGGCTGGCAGGCGGAGTGGGGATAATGGAATACGCCTCCTGGGACTATTGTGAGAATTCAGTGAGGATTTGGGAAGGAACGCAGCCCACGGCTGAATTCTGGATCAACTTGCTGCTTTTCTGTGTGACCTGGTCCCACCTCTGCGAGCCTCAGTTTCCAAATTGGCAACATTAGGGGGTGGGGTGGGGGTGGGGGGAAGAGCACCATCTGGTGGGTTGTTAGGGTAAATCGGGACAGTGCCCAGGAAGCCTGGCAGGGAACCCCCCTGGAATGTCACAGGCCTCTCCTTCCCCGCCTCTCCCTCACTTCCGCTGGGACCTCGGGGGCCTGGGGAGGAAGGCCTCTGTGTCTCTCTCCAAGTGGGTGAGGACTCCCCCGGCCTTGCCCTCCATCTGGGCCTGGTCTCAGTCTCCTCATGGCTGCCCCCCTTGGGCTCAGACCCTCCCGCCACCAACCAGAGTGGAGCCGCTCTCTCCCTCCTGCTCCCCCAGGGGGATACCCGTATCCATGCCTCCTTAGGGGCCTCAGCCTTGGGCCTTGGGCCTCGGGCCTCCGGCTGCTTCTGCTCCAGGACTCCAGAGCAGGTTCTGGTCCGTGTTCCATTTATAAATAAGGAGAGAGCCCTTCTAGTCAAGGGCATGTACCTCGTGGCAAGCTCCATCCTCAGCCCCGGTCAGGGCACATGTGGGAGGCAACCACTCGAAGTTTCTCTCTGTGTGTGCCTCCCTCTTCCTTCCATTCTCTCTCAAAATCAATGGGAAAATATCCTCAAGAGAGGATTACGACAACGAAACAAACAAAATAAAAGTGAAGAGAGTCAGGAGTCTAAATGAAAACCCAGGTCTGTCTGACCCCAAAGCCAGCGCCCTTTCTGCTCCCGCTTTGCCAGGTGGGCTGCACCCGCCGGAGGGCTCTGCCCACACACCCGCTGGAAACGAAAGAGCCGGAGAACAGAACAGATGTTGGAGTTCAGTGCCCGAACGAATGACTTACAGGCAAGTGAGGAGGGGATGAGTGAGTGAATCTGTGGAGGCCCTTCATGCACCCTTCCTCCCGTGTTCAACCCAGTGTCGTCCCCTCACCCACCTTTGCCGTGGACCCCTCCTCTGCCACAATAGATGGCTCCCCACCCTCACCTGCAGCCCACCTGCCTCCTCAGGGTGCTGTAAGAGGGTTGCCTTGGCAACCATAAGTTTCCAATTGAAGCAAAAAGTTCCTACTGCGGTTTGCAATAGAGAGTGACAGGGGTGGCAGCAGCGGAGAAGGTTGCCACAGCAACGGGAATATTTAAGTCAAACTTCATGGTCTCAGTGTGGGGAGATTAGCCTTAGCAAGTCAGATAGACTTGGGCCCCCTTGCCGGGTGGGGCAGCCAAATGCGTGCTGTGGGGAGGGAGGCAGCTGGCCTACTGTGTG